>RJWJ010003791.1:0-21262 GCA_004363605.1 Indri indri | reverse complement strand
AGCCTGAGCAAGAGGGAGACGCCCTTCTCTACCAGAAATAGAAAAATCAGCTGGGTGTTTTGGCAGGGGCCTGTAGTCCCAGCTACTTGGGAGGCTGAGGCAGGAGGATCGCTTAAACCCAGGAGTTGGAGGTTGCAGTGAGCTTTGATGACACCACTGCATTCTACCCAGGGTGACAGAGTGAGACTCTGTCTCAAAAAACAAAAACAAAAAACAAGTAAACAAGTAGAGGCTGGGCACCATGGCTTACACCTATAATCCTTGCACTTTGGGAGGGAGGAGGATCGCTTCAGGTCAAGAGTTCAAGACCAGCCTGAGCAAGAGCAAGACCTCACCTCTACAAAAAAATAGAAAAATTAGCCAGTTGTGGTGGTACACACCTGTAGTCTTAGCTACTTGGGAGGCTGAGGCAGGAGGATTGCTTGAGGCCAGGAGTTTGAGGTTGCAGTAAACTATGTTGATGCCACTATTCTCTAGCCTGGGCAACAGAGTGAGACAAGTAGAGAGTCCAAGGCTGGTATGAACATTCCATGCTGCTGTCAGGGACCCAGATTTCCTTTAACTTTCTGTTCCCAAATCCCTAGGAAGCAGCTTTTATTCTTATGATTACCTTATAGTCACAAAATGTCTACTCTGCTTACAACCCTATGCCTGTATTCCAGGCAGCCCGAAGGAATAGGGGCTATAACTGGGAAGCAAAGCATTCCAAAAGCGCTCAGTTTACATATCGTTGGCCAGAACTGTCATATAGCTACTCCTAGCTATAAGTGGGGCTGGATATTGTGTCTATTAGTTGGGCATATTACAACTCCTAACAAAATTTGAGATTTTGTTAGTAAGGAAAGAAGGGAGAAGGATATTGGATAGGCAACCAGAGTGACTGACCTTAATGGAATTAGAAAGAAGCTTAGGATTCTGATTGTGGCCACGTAAGCATGTTGAGACATCAGAGAAAAAGAGACTAAATTGTATTACTTGGGGTTTTTTTCCTAACCTTGCTAAAGGTGGCAATTTGCTTTATTAAATTACTTTGTATTTATATAATATGGGTCTCTGTGTTATACAACTTCATGGGGTGATAGTATTCACATTGTATTCTCCATGAATAGTGTTTCTGGAATCGTGTAACACAGCAACCCCATTTGTAGTAATGCTTTTGGTGTTGCAGATCTTTCATGAAGTGATATATAACTCTTAATTACTTGCACAATTACATATGTAAATATAAACTGTTACCTCCTCAAAAAATATAAAGCCCTAGACCCTCAGATTTGGAAGGAACCACAGTTAACTAATTCAACAATTAAGTTCCCACCATGTGCCATGCGTTGTCCTAGGCCCTGTACTCTATGCCCTGCACTGAACATGGAGCTTCCCATCCAACCTTCTACTCATTATAAGAATCCTATCTTCAATGGCCTGACAGTCGCTGGGCCTTCTTCCAGGGTTATCCAGTAATAACCCTTTCTGTCTTGGTCACCCTCTTCCAGCTGTTCATATTGGTGCTCTCTGGGCTGTCCATAGCCCCTGAAAGTGGGCAAAAACTCAGCTTCATGGAACTGTCATATTAGCCATGTAGAATACAGGAAAACTGTCTGCCTACCTTGACCTACCCACCAACTTCTGGAGTAGTTTATTACACAGGGATAGAAAACTCAGATCCCAGGTAACTTCCCCCAGCCTCAATTTTCTCCTCGTTGAAATGGTATGACAGAGTTTTCTCTGGCACTAAGTAAGTGCTTAACACAGGATAGTTACTATCTTCATCACCATTATCATTATTATCTATGTTAAAATTTGTTGGTTTGGCTTCAACCCATCATTTGAGTGTATCAAAATATAAATGAAGCTAGGTATAGTGGTGTACCCTGTAGTCTCAGGAGGCTGAGGTGGGAGGATCACTTGAGCCGAGGAGTTCAAGACCAATCGGGAAAATATAGCAGGACCTAATCTCTAAAAAATAATAATTTTTTTTCAGGCCACGCACAGTGGTTCATGCCTGTAATCCCAGCACTTTGGGAGGCCAAGGCAGGAGGATTGCTGGAAGCCAGGGGTTCAAGACCAGACTGGGCAATATAGTGAGATCCCATCTCTACAAAAAAGTTTTTTTAAGTAGCCAGGCATGGTGATGCATGCCTGTAGTCCCAACTACTTGGGAGGCTGAGGTGGGAGGATTCCTTGAGCCCAGGAGTTGAAGGCTACAATGAGTTACGATCCAGCCTGGGCAACAGAGCAAGACCCTGTCTCAAAAAATAATAATAATAATAAATTTTTTAAGATTCATAAAATGTATTTAAGTAGGTCTCTATCTAACATTTATTTGAACTTATTTTTTTTGTTTCTGCCTCAGCCTCCCAAAGTACTAGGATTACAGGCATGAGCCTGGCCTGAACTTGTTTTTGAGTTTATATTGACTTCCATTCATATTTTTGGTTTTTTATTTTTAAAAATCTGACACTCAATTTTTGCATTTTCAATAGATTCCAACCTTAAATTCAAATAATGACTTGGTATTTGTTGTTCTTCTGTCACTGTTCTATTTTATACTGAGCTGCTGCTTTTCATTATTAAAGTAAGGCATGCGTTTAGGATATTGAACTTTATGGATATTAGGCTCAAGTTTTCATCTTCCTCCCACACCCAACTATAAACATAAAGTGTTCTCTTCCTCCGTCTTCCTTTCCCTCTAATTTTATGACATCTAGAATGAAAGCCCAGATACAGTCCAGACCAGAGCAGTAAAAGGAATGTGTCCAAACTGGATCAACCAGTGCTTGCTTGGCAGGTCATATACGAAAATTGGAACAATGCAGAGAAGATTAGCATAGTCCAAAAAAACCCCAAAAAACTGGGTCAACCATGAGGTAGTTGTGAGCTAGACCAACAGAGGACCTGCAGCTTAAGTTTATAGAATTAAAGTTGGCTTTTACCTCTAACCGCCTGATGCTTCAGGGACTAATTACTTCTCAGATTCTTTTTTTTTTTTTTTTTTTTTTTTGAGACAGATTCTCTCTCTCTGTCACCCAAGCTAGAGTACCATGGCGTTAGCCTAGCTCACAGCAACCTCAAACTCCTGGGCTCAAGCAACCCTCCTGCCTCAGCCTCCTGAGTTGCTGGGACTACAGGAGTGTACCACTGCGCCTGGTCACTTCTCAGATTCTTTTTTTCAGAACCAAATCCCCATAAACAGGGCCTGGTGCAGTGGCTCACACCTGTAATCCTAGCACTCTGGGAGGCCAATGCAGGAGGATCGCTTGAGCTCAGAAGTTCGAAACCAGCCTGAGCAAGAGCAAGACCCGGTCTCTACTAAAAATAGAAAAAATTAGCCGGCCATGGTGGTGAGCGCCTATAGTCCCGGCTCCTCCTCAGGAGGCTGAGGCAGAAGGATCACTTGAGCCCAGGAGTCTGAGGTCGCTGTGCACTCGGCTGACGCCAAGGCACTCTACTCTGGGTGACAGAGTGAGACTCTATCTCAAAAAAACCAAACAAAAAAAACACAAATCCCTATAAACATAAGCATTTTTCAGTTATTTCTCAACCTCAGCACTATCAACATTTTAGGTCTGATAATTCTTTGTCATAGAGGGGCTGTCCTGCACATAACAGTATGTTTAGCATGTCCTAGTCTCTGCCCTCCAGATGCCAGTAGCACCTCCCTCTCCCCACATTGCCAGCTGTCCCCCCAGGTTAAGAATCACTAAGTTAGAGAAAGTCATATAAATGACTAGAGGATTCCTAGCCTCCTAACCTATCTAAGCTTCTGACCTATTTGTCCTGCCTGGCAGAATCAGCTTTGCCTAGAAGCAGGGGAAAAAGTCCTTTACTTCTTTCATGTATGCATACTTACTTCTAGCCATCCATCTTGGCCAAAGCTTCCAGGAAAGAGAAGCTTAGCCGGGATGGATGGCCAAGCTTTCCAGCAGTGCTACAATTAGGAGAGTGATGATGTTGGGACTAGAAAGACTCACACCCAATGTACTGTCTTGCTCTTTTTTTTTTTTTTTTTTGAGACAGAGTCTCACTGTGTTGCCCGGGCTAGAGTGCCGTGGCATCTTCCTAGCTCACAGCAACCTCAAACTCCTGGGCTCCAGTGATCCTACAGCCTCAGCTTCCCGAGTAGCTGGGACTACAGGCATGCGCCACCATGCCCGGCTAATTTGATAATTTCTTTTGCTCTTCCCTCTTCAGACCATGATCTTGATGAGTCAAGGTTATGGTTCTTGTAAGTACCTCAGAACACTGAAGAGAAATAGACTGAGAACCATTGCATTGAACTTCCTTGAGGGCAGGGCCATGTCTTCACTGCTGCATCCCAACATCCACCATATGGCCTGTAAACATTTGGTGCTCAGTGAATGTGGAATGAATGCATGAATTTTTTGGCCAGGAGATTGATTTTAGGTGGCTTAGCCACACATTTGGCGATCTTATTTTTGAGTGTCATACAGATGCAAAATGTACAAGTTGGAGACAAGAGGCTGATGAATCCTGACCTCACCCCATTCATCTGTATCTGTCATAAGTGTGCAAGTCCCATATTCAGGTCAGGTGCAGAGAAAGTGCTGAATCGGTATTTGCTGAATTAATCAATGACTCAATTTCCCCACTTTCAAGGACTGAGATACCGGCTTCCCTCTACCGTAGGCTAGCGAGATTAAATATAAAATAAAAAAATAGTTCTCCCAAGTATTTACTACTTTCTGAGTTCTCTGGGTACAGAGAGCATTAGGAGTCAGCCTCCACTAAAACTGAGCCAACCACAGACACTCTGGATGGTGAGTGGGAACTGCTGACAGTAGGGAGATTTACTTATGGGGAACTAACCTAGGGCCGAGAATTGCACTGCAACTTTTATCCTGCAGAAAAAAACTGCAGCCATGTTTTAAGTGTCTAAGAATTGGGCCCCTAGTACCTTAGGTGGGACAAACCAGTGTGGGGATTTTCACTGAAGAATGTTTTTGGTAATCCTAGCACTCTGGGAGGCCGAGGAAGGAGGATCTCTCGAGGTCGGGAGTTCGAGACCAGCCTGAGCAAGAGCAAGACCCTGTCTCTACGAAAAATAGAAAGAAATCAGCTGGACAACTAAAAATCTATATAGAAAACATTAGCCAAGCATGGTGGTGCATGCCTGTAGTCCCAGCTACTCGGGAGGCTGAGGCAGGAGGATTGCTTGAGCCCAGGTGTTTGAGGTTGCTGTGAGCAGGGCTGACGCCACAGCACTCTAGCCTGGGCAACAGAGCCAGACTCTGTCTCAAAAAAAAAAAGAATGTTTTTGGTTTTTGATCAGTGTTATAAACTGGATGTACTGCTTCAATCTCAAGAGAGTTTTCAGACAGGGCCTGGTCAGGGAGTTCTAGAGCTCTAATTAGCTGCTAATTAATTGGCCATTTAAGTAATAATATCTTGGTCTGTCCAATGTTTAGATTTTATCTAATGAAGAAGGTATTTTGCTTCTTACTGGAAGCCAAGGCTTATGTGAAGCTTAATTAGTGTTCATCGAGTGCCTACTATTTCACTTCCGGGGACCTTGAAATCTCATGATCGTTTTGCCCCTCAGAAATGGACTCAAATATCTTTTCTCCAATTGGACAAGAACATGACCAAGCCAAGCAGCTTGGCTATAATTGGTCTATGACTAAAAGGGCAGCGTTATATCAAAGGCTTATCTGCTAGATTCCCTAAAAAAAGGAAATCATGGGAAAAGGGCGGCAGGTGCCATGTCTGGCCGTGACGGTGGCAAGAAGAAGCCCCTGAAACAGCCCAAAAAGCAGGCCAAGGAGATGGATGAGGAAGATAAGGCTTTCAAGTAGAACAGAAAGAAAAGCAGAAGAAACTCAGGAGCTAAAAGTGAAGGCCCATGGAGGCGGGGGTGGCGCCTGGCCACTGATGGAATTAGGAAATCTGGCAAAAAGGAAGCTGTTCCTTGTGCCTGAGGCAATGGTGACCCTAGATTCCATTCCTATTTAAATACCTGTAGTCCCTGCCCTAACATCTTTTGCCACCTGTAGCTGGAATGAAGCGTTGTCTTGGAGCCTGTTCTTCATTTAAGAATAAACTTTTTCTGGGAGGCCGAGGCGGGCGGATCGTCCTGAGCTCAGGAGTTCAAGACCAGCCTGAGCAAGAGAGAGACCCCGTCTCTACCAAAAATAGAAAGAAATTAATTGGACAGCGAAAAATATATACACACACACACAAAAAAAGAATAAGCTTTTATTAAAAAAAAAAAATCGTATAGTGGCTCATCATCTCTTTAGTTGTTTCACTCAGCCATTCCCACCTTAGCTGTGAATTTAAAGTAAATCCAGCCCAGAATCCTACCAAAGTCTGCTCTTTGGTCTTTATTCTACCCTAAATACTCTTTCACCTGGAATTAAACTAACTCATTTGGGGGGGGGGGGGAAATAAAAAGAAAGAAAGAAAGAAAGAAAGAGGAAATCAAGTTCTCAAAGCCCAGCACTAGCAGCGCTCAGAGAAATTACCTTCTTACCTTAATGAAGCAGGAATGACACCAGTATATACCTGGTACTTGGGACTTTAACCTTCACCCACATTCTGCCTGGAGAAGGAAACCCAGGCTGCAATGCAGGTATCTGGCTCCTGGGCTCTGTCAAGGCTGAGACAGAGCTGGAGAAGAATCCCCTGTCTCCACCCCAGGCTCAAGCCCAGCTCACTCCTTTATCTTGCACGACCTTGATCCAGGGACAGGAACTGGCACACTGGCCTTCGGAAGCCTTAGGACTTTCATCCTCAGAGCTGAATAAGCGGAACAGAGCTAGTGCCAAGGCCACTTTTGGTAACCCCATAATTTTTTCCCTCACTTAACGTATCATGAATGTTTTCTCATGACAATACTTATATATCTACTTTATCCTTGCTGTGACTATATTTATCATATGGATGCGCAATAATTTCTTTTGGCTATTCTGTTCCTATGAACATTTGAATAATTTCCTCTCCTCTAAACAATGCAATAAACATCCTTGTCACTTTTCTACTATTTCCTTAAACTCAATTCCTTAAAATTGCTGGATCAGAAGGCATGCACATTTATTTTCATATCTATTACCAAATTACCTATAGAAAGATTATACTATTTTGTACTCCCATAAATGATGTACAAGTAGATCCCTTTTTTCATATTGCCCCCAACACTGGGACTTGATACTTTTAATTTTATCAGTGTGATGGTGAAAGTGATTTGTATTTCTTTGATTATTAGTGGGTTTGAATATCCTTTTATTTATTTATTTATTTTCACAGACAAAGTCTCACTCTGTTACCCGGGTTGGAATACAGTGGCGTCATAGCTCACTGCAACCTCGAACTCCTGGGCTCAAGCAATCTTCCTCCCTCAGCCTCCTGAGTAGCTGGGACTACAGGTGCGTGCCACCATGCCCAGATAAATTTTTTTCATTTTTTGTAGAGATGGGGTCTTGCTGTGTTGTCCGCTGGTCTAAAACTCCTGGCCTCAAGCAATCTTCTTGCCTCGGCCTCCCAAAGTACTAGGATTACAGATGTGAGCCATTACACCCAGCCTGAATAATCTTTTTTTTCTTTTCTTTTTCTTTTTTTATTTTTGATTGACTTCTTAATGCCTTTGCACTGAATAATCTTTTTATAGCCATTTTTCTTTCTCCTTTTGAGAACCACCTGTTAAGAACTTTGCTGATTTTTAATAGAAATATTTGGTTTTTTCTTATTGATTTTATAACAGTTCTTTATGTTAGGTCTGGAGCTGAGAGAGAGACTCATGAAGCCTCATGTGTAGCAAAATGCTGTTTATTTTGAGCATCTGGGTGCAGATGGGTGGAGGCCGAAAAAGGAAACCACGAGAGAGAAGGGGAGAGCCCTGGGTTTTATAGAGGGTGTTCTGGGAGGAGTAAACAAATTCTTTTCAAACAACCAGGAGGGATAAGGAAAGTAAGTTCCCCTCTTGCATTTCATTCCTTTATCTCCCTACGGGTCTGGCAAAGGCTATGTGCCTAATACACCCCTAGGAAGGGGAGAGGGGTGGGTTTTATAGGTTTGGATGGAAGTTTGGGGAGGGTGAACTCTTTAAGCCCAACACTTTACAAAATAAGATTTGAATCCTTTGACAATTAAATATTGCAAACTCTTTTCCTAGTATGTCATTTTTCTTTTAATCTTGCTTGTAATGCCTCTCTGTTCAATGCTCAGTTTTATCTAGTGAAAACTGTCAATATTTTCCTTTTGGCTTTCTAACTTTGGTTGTCAAGCTAAGTAAGGCCTTTTCCACTCCAAGTTTATATAAATATTCACCTGTTTCTTTTTTTAGTGCTTTATTTATATTCAGATCTCTAGGGTCTTGCTCTGTCTCCCAGGTACAGTGCAGTGGCATCCATCATCATATTTAATAGCTCACTGCAGCCTCAAGCTTCTGGGCTCAAGCAATCTTCCTGCCTCAGCCTCCCAAGTAGCTGGGACCACAGGCTCGTGCCACCACGCCCAGCTAATTTTTCTAGTTTTTGTAGAGATGGGGTCTCACTATTGCTCAGGCTGGTCTCAAACTCCTTATCTCAAGCGATTCTCCTGCCTCGGCCTCCCAAAGTGCCAGGATTAGAGGCACAAGCCACCGTGCCTGGCCCTGAAATTTACTTTTGTGTCTAGTATGTGGTAGAAGTCTGACTTTTTTTTTCCTAAATGGTTAGTCAGTTATGCTCTTTTCTTATCAAACCACATATAGTTCCTGGAATGTAACATCCTGCTTCATTTCTCCACAACTTGGCAAATGTTAGTTCCTCTGCTCAGATTGCCCTTCTCTAGCTTCCTTTAACTCTCTGAACAACAACAGTCTAGTCTTCCAAAAAACTCCTGGTGCGTGGTAGATATCATTATTTGTCTGTCGACTGAATGAATAAATCAATCACTTCTACCCACTTTTAGCACAGAGCAGCCTCTGTGGGTGACATATGCAATAGAAGGATGTAAAATTAGGAAATGCAGTTGACTGGGGAAATCCGCACCACCGTATGACAGGCTGCCTGCCTCCTTTGGTGGTTCTTCCCTTGACTTGCCAGCCCTGCCCACACCACTTCCTCTTCTTCTCCCTCACTTTCCAGCCTTAGTGCAATGGTTTCGGTTGGCTGCAGCCTCCTTTCCACCACTTCTCTGCAGCATTGATCTTCATGACTGTGATTCCTGCCCTGATATAACTGTAGCTTTTATGCCAGCAGCTGTAGCTCTCTACACAATTGTGTATGTGTACTTGTGTAAGTGTGTCTGTGTGCATGCATGCATCTGTGTGTGAGTGTGTGTGTGAGAGAGAGAGAGGGGGGAGTGCAACCTTGTACAGAGTCCTCCTCCATTCCAGAGTCGTGCTGTCTCTGTCAGGGCTGGATAGCAGTTTTTAGTACCTTCACTGGATGGGGTGGGAGAGGGGAGGGAACAGTTCTACTATTCAGCTTAGCTTGCAGCAGGCTACTCTAAATACAAATAATAATCATTAGCACCGTTAGGTAGATAGTGAGGGATTCCGGGTCTTCTAGGGATGAAAGTGGATGCTGTTGCTCCCATCTTGGTCCTGCCCAACTCTAATTCTCCATACTTGGGGGAGGAGGGAATACCCTACAAATCTGCCAATCAGAACTTGGCACTGGCCGGGCGCAGTGGCTCACACCTATAATCCTAGCACTCTGGGAGGCTGAAGCGGGCGGATCGTTTGAGGTCAGGAGTTCGAGACCAGCCTGAGCAAGAGCGAGACCCCGTCTCTACTAAAAATAGAAAGAAATTAATTAGACAGCTAAAAATATATAGAAAAAATTAGCCGGGCATGGTGGCACATGCCTGTAGTCCCAGCTACTCGGGAGGCTGAGGCAGAAGGATTGCCTGAGCCCAGGAGTTTGAGGTTGCTGTGAGATAGGCTGATGCCACGGCACTCACTCTAGCCAGGGCAACAGAGTGAGACTCTGTCTCAAAAAAAAAATAAAAAAAATAAAAAAGAACTTGGCACACCAGCTGCAAAAGAATGCAGAAGACTCTCTAGCCCATTGGGCCAAGCCACATGGGTTACCATAAAGTCCGGAAAGTGACCTAGCACTCATATGCGTAATTAAGGCTCAGATCAACTCTCCAATCAAAGTGGTTCCATGGTGATCTCTGAACCACAAGGGAAGTCCCTATCTGGACACTATAAAATGGGATGTAGACCATAGCCAAGCTCTTTCTCTCTTTGCCCTTCCCTTTGCCTGCCCTGCTACAACAATGAGTCCAGTAGTCATCTGTGGCATATGTACCATGCTCTGTAAACCTATATCTTGCTCTTGCCCTATAATCCTATCTTTATCTCCTCAATAAACCTCATTTTCATGCTTGCCTAACTTTGGCATGTCTGGTCATTCTTTGGCCGTGAGCATGCCAAGAACCAACAGCTTCAGACTGAAACCTAACACCGCTTACTAAGTCTCTACTATATACCACCAGGCAATTTACATCCATTGTATATTTACATCCATTTTTAATCCCCAAACGTATCAGAAAGGTAGGTAGTAAAATCTTCATTTCACAGACGAGGAAATTTGCCCAAAGTCATACAGCTACTAAGGGGCACGGCAAACACAGTTGTATCTAAACAACAACTATCCTGGTTGATTCACAACCAACCTAGTTGGGCAACCTTCAGGTTGGAGGTTCAGGGCTGTGAGATCCCCAGTTCCTCAGCCTGACATTCTAGGCACTTCACAACAGCTATCCAACTTCTCAGTACACTTCTGTGTACACTCTTCATTCGTTCATTCATTCAACAACCTTTATTGATCTTGGTGAAATGAACACTCTTTGAAATTAGTGGAACATTTTAACCCCATCTTCATCACTATGTCATGTTAGGCAAGTCAATAACCTCCCTTGACACTCAATTTAAAATATGGATGATAATATTGACGTGCTGGATTACTGTGAAGATTAAATGAGATACTAGAGATCAGGAGGCATTAATTACTATTTTTTTTATTTTAAAATTTTTTATGTTGCATGTTCTTCCAATGAAGGCATCGATTACTTTAGAAAGTATTTATTAGTCTGCTCTCCTAGTGAAGGCCTAGAATACGTGAGAGTCTATGTCCTCTTGCCTACTCAAGGATATGGCTTCTACAGTTATTGTCTCTCCTGGATTGTCAATTTTCCTCACTCTGCTGAATCAGCACATAACCTACTGTAATACCGTACCTCCCAATTCAGGGGAAAAAATCCCTCCCTTGACTTCATGACTTCTCCAACTACTGCCCCATTTTGCTATAGCAAACTCCTAAAAGGGTTGTTTATATGCACTTTCTCAACTCCAGTTCTTTTCTTAGTTTGCCCTAATCAAGCCTTGTCTATACCACTTCACTGAAGCCTCTGTCACCAAGATCTCCAGTGGCCACCATTATGCCAAATCCAACAGCTAAGCCTCAGGCCTCGTCTTACCTGATCTCTTAGTAGCATTTATCCTAGCTGATCATTCTCTCTTTGAAAGGCTTTCTTTACTTGGCTTCTGGGATTTTGCACTTTCCTGATTTTTCTTTTATTTTATTGGTTGTTCCTTTTCTGGGTTCTTTTCCTGACTTCTAAATGTTGCAAGACGCTCCCAAACAGAGCCTTTGGTCCTCATTTCTTTCTCACTCCCTCCCTAGGTGAGCTTATCTGGTTTCAAGACCTTAGACATCATTTATACAGCCCACAGCCCAGCACTGGGCTCTGGACCCCTATATCCAACAACCTACATGGCTCCCCTCTCTTACGTCTTATAGGCATTTCAAATTCAACTTGTCCAAAAAGAATTCTTTTCTCCCTGCTACTCATATACTGCTTTCCTAGTGGTCTCCATCTGGTATAGGGCACCTCCCATTTGCCCAGTTGGTCAGGTCAAAATCCCAGGGGGTTATCCTTTGTTCCTCTTTCCTTCATACCCTCATCTAATCTATCCTGTCAGCAGTCTCTTCAATATATATTCTGAATCTGACCACTTCTTACCACCTTATCACTTCTACCCTGGTCTGAGTCACTATTACCTCAAATATGGTCTACTCTTAGAGCTTCCTAACTACAGTCATGCACCGTATAAGGATATTTGGGTTAGTGACAGATCGCATATACCACAGTGGTCCTGTAAGATTATAATGGAGCTAAAAAATTACTATTGCCTAGTGACATAGTAGCCGTCATAATGTCACAGAGAATGTGTTACTTACGTATTTGTGATGATGCTGGTGTAAACAAACCTACTACCCTGCTAGTCATATAAAAGTATAGCACGTACAATTATGGTATGTATTCGGGTGTGAGCTAGTGCATGCATGTTTTGAGAAGATTTCTCACACACAGATTAGGGTAGAAACAAGAAAAGTTTATTTTGCCTTTTCCAGATATAAAGGGCCAACACGGAAGTGAAAGAGGGAGAGCATATTAGGTGTAGAATACTGGTTACTCAGGCTTTTTATTTAGAGGTTATAAAAGGGGTGAAGATGATTTATGGCTATATCCTAATTAGCTGGGCACTGTTGTACCCACTTCTCTTTTTTTCTTAGTGGTAGGCTGAAAACAGAAGCAGCTGTGAGATGTCAAAGATCTTGTTAGCTGGGCAGGAAGTGAGGCCTGAAGCTCATACCACCCCCGCCCCCCCATTCAAGAACTCCTGATGGCTGTAAAGCAAATAGGTCTGGACAATGTAAAACAGAAGAATTTTACGTTTCCTCTCTGTCTGCTCAGCTCTTTTCAGATATTGTGAAAACAGAACTCCGTGGGCTGCCTGTTAGCCAGAGAGCTCATATGATCGATCTTAGCCCTTTCTGAGAAACTAGATAAGTTTTCTGTTATTTTGCTAGCAAGGCAGTCCTTTCAGTATGTATGGTACATCATAGTAGATAATGACAATAAACAATTATGTTACTGGTTTATGTATATATTATACTATATTTTTATCATTATTTTATTTTCACTCTGTTGCCCAGGCTGGAGTGCAGTGGCCTGATCATAGCTCACTACAACCTCCAACTCCTGGATCAAGCAATCCTCCCACCTCAGCCTCCCAAGTGGCTGGGATGACAGGCGCACACTGTCACATCCAGCTAATTTTTCTATTTTTGTAGAGAGGGGGTCTTGCTATGTTGCCCAGGCTGGTCTCAAACTCCTGGCCTCCAGTGATCTTCCTGTCTCAGCCTCCCAAAGTGCTGGGATTATAAGTATGAGCTACCATGCCCAGCCTTTTTATCATTATTTTGGAGTGTACTCCTTCTACTTATAAAGAAAAAGTTAACTATAAAACAGCCTTAGGCAGGTCCTTCAAGAGGTATTCCGGAAGAAGGCGTTTTTATCATAGGAGATGACAGCTCCATGTATGTTATTGCTCTGAAGACCTTCCAGTGGGACAAGATGTGGAGGTGGAAGACAGCGATGTTGATGATACTGACCCTGTGTAGGCCTAGGCTAATGTGTGTGTTTTTGTCTTAGTTTTTCACAAAAAAGTTTAAAAGTAAAAAAAAGATAAACATTTTAAAAATAGAAAAAAACCGTATAGAAACCTTAAAGAAAATATTTTTGTACAACTGTACAATGCACTTGTTTTAAGCTAAGTGCTATTACAAAAGAGTCAAAAAGTTTAAAAAATTAATAAAGTAAAAGTTACAGTAGGCGAAGGCTAATTTATCAGTGAAGAAAGAAAATTTTTAAAAATAAATTTAGTTTAACCTAAGTGCAGTGCTTATAATGTCTACAATAGTGTACAGTAATGTCCTAGGCCTTCACTTTCATTTACCCCTCACTTGCTGTCTTACCCAGAGCAACTTCCAGTCCTGTGAGCTCCAGTCATGGTCAGTGTCCTGTATAGGTGTACCATTTTTTATCTTTTATACTGTATTTTTATTGTACATTTTCTATGTTTAGATACACAAATACTTACCATTGTATCAAAATTGCCTACAGTATTTAGTACAGTAATATGCTGTACAGGTTTGTAGCCTAGGAACAATAGGCTATACCATATAGCCTAGGTGTACAATGGGCTATATCCCATCTAGGTTTGTGTAAATACATTCTATTATTTTGCACAACAATGAAATCACCTAATGACACATTTCTCAGAACTTATCCTCATCACTAAGCAATGCAAGGCTGTATTCGCACAGCACCCACGGATGCAGACTGGATGCTTGGGCAAGACTTTGCTTGGTTACTACAGCCCAGGGCCTAAGCCTCCAACTCAACCCTTGTCAGAGAATCCTAACTCAGAGGAGTTTACCAGCATTTACAGACCCAAAAAGGACTGATGCATAAGTTAGAAAATCAAAACATATATTAATTTACCATGGGAAGTTTGCTTTTCATGGATGGGCATATTCCTATCTGCCCCCCAGGATACTCTGCCTGGCATTAAGGAATATGAGAAGTCAGGCTGGGCACAGTGGTTCATACCTGTAATCCTAGCACTTTGGGAGCCTAAAGTAGGAGGATTGCTTGAGGCCAGGAGTTTGAGACCGGCCTGGGCAACATAGCAAGACCTTGTCTCTAGGAAAAATAGAAAAATTAACTGGCATTGGTGGCGTATGCCTATAGTCCCAGCTACTTGGGAGGCTGAAGCAGAAGGATCACTTGAGCCCAGGAGTTTGAGGTTGCAGTGAGTTATGATGATGCCAGTGCACTCTAGCCCTGGCAACAGAGCAAGACCCTGTCTCAAAAAAAAAAAAAAAAAGGAATATAAATCAAATATTACTATTAAGTCATTAAATATGAAATGTTTGATTTCAAATGAAAAGTGTAGTTTATTATATCTCAAACAAGAAGCAGTATAATTAATCAAAGTATGTACCTAAACTAGCAACACAGTTTTGCCATCTTAACAGTAGCTTGTTTATGCGAGCAGCAAAGAAGCCTGGAGGGCGAGTGGTGATGAAATTACTAAAGGCATTTTCCACAGCTTGTTCAGAATTGAATATTTTTCTGCGCACAAAGTGGTCCAAAAGCTGAAAGAAGCGGTAGTCAGTTGTTGCAAGGTCTGGTGAATACGGCGGATGACAGAGTTTCCAAGTCCAGCGTCTGAAGCTTGAGCTGCGTTGTTTTTCGTGACATGTGGTCTTGCAGGAGGATTGGCCTACGTCTATTGACCAGTCTTGGCTGCTTAATCACAAGCATTCTCATCATTGCATCCAACTGGTTGCAGTAGACATCAGCTGTAAACTACTGACCAGGTTTCATGAAGCTGTAGTGGATAATACCAGTGCTGAACCACCAAACAGACACCATTAGCTTTTTTCTGATGAATATTCAGTTTTCAACTGTGTTTTGGCACTTCATCTTTATCCAGCCATAGTGCCAAACACTTGCGATTGTCGAAAGGAACCCATTTTTCATCATACGTCACAATACAGTATAGAAATGGTTCACCTTTATGTTGTGACAGCAAAGAAAGGCAATCTTCGAGACGATTTCTCTGCTGACGCTCTTTTAATTCATGCGGTACCCATCTATCCAGCTTCTTTACCTTGCTGATTTGTTTCAAATGGTCCAATATTGTTGGAATAATAATGTCAAACCTTCCTGCTAATTCACACATCGGTTAAGATGGATTTGCTTCCACGATAGCTTTCAGCTCATCATAGTCCGCCTTGGTGTCAGGTCATCCATGTAGCTCATTTTCATGATTAAAATCTCCAGAACAGGACTTCTCAAACCATCAACATACTGTGTGTTCATTAGCTACGTACTTCCCAAACACTTCATTGATATTTCTAGCTGTCTGCACTGCACTGGTTTCATGATGGAACTCATATTCAAAAATAACACAAATTTTTGACTAATCCATGGTTTCACAAAAATTGCTCTAAAAAAAACAAGGTGAAAGATAGTCACAAGCCAAAATGTGCATTTGAAAGAATGAGGACGTACCTTCACAAAAAACAAAACAAACAAACAAACAAAAAAACCCTACAAAAAAAACGAGAAGTGTCAAAGTGAAATGTCAGAGATATCAACTGTCAAACTTAGTATTTAAGGAAATCAGACATTTCATACTTAATGACCTAATAAGAACTTTGCTTTGATGCACTGGAATCAGGGAAAAGGCAATGAAATGGTTCTGAAGACCAAGTCCCTCTAGTGGGAGAAGGAATTGAAACTCATGTCCCAATGGATGAGGTAGCTGCTGCATGGTTCAGTCGCCAGGGCCTGGTGCCAGCCTTGCTGGCTTTCATCAGGCACTTGAATGGGACCACAGGATCCAAGGAGTCTGAGAGGAGAGTAATGCCTCAGTGGCTACCTTGGCAGGGACTGTTACTATTTTTGGGAAAGTCAGTCAGGTCTTCTCAAGTTGGCATCATCCCTTCCCTCCAGAAAAGTTAATGTTTGTTTCTGAGCTGGCCAGAGTTTAGGAATGATCCTGCCCTTTAGAGACATTCATGGATTGGAAGGAACTCAGGCTTTCCTTAAATGTGTTGCTGCCCTAACTGCAATGCCAGTAGAAGGTCAGCTCATGAAGTCAAGATCTTGTTCAAGGTATTTCCCAGCAGCCTAGTAGAATATCTGGCACATAGTAATTGAATAAATGACACACTACTGGATGGAAAGACACTCAGCTGTGAGCTCCTGGGGGTGTGAGTCTAGATTTAAGGTCTCCCTCTCTTTCCAAGAGTACTGACTACTGATGAGGGGTCTGGACCCATAGGTCTAGGAGGCTGTGCTGGAGGCCAGACCAGAGGGTATAGGCTAGCATCTCCCTTCACTGTCTTGCCTCAGGTTTTGTTCATCTAGGAACACAGGCCTGTCCCCTGCTTCTCCTGGCTATGGGCTTCTCGGGTGGCCCCTTACTGCCCTGCTTTGTACATGGGTCCTCTGGGAACCTGAACTCTGTTCTTCATCCTCACTCAGACAGCCTAGCCTGGAGTAAGCAGGAAGTCCCAGCAAATAAAGCGCTGGGATAGCCCCGGGACAGACTCAGAGAGCTGGGCAGAGGGTGCTTCCTCATTCCCCTGACCTGGCCACATTCCTCTGATAATTTGTCCCTTCCTCCCTCCCACCTAGTTGGCAGCCCCTCTCACTTTCTAGCTCTTCATCTGTTTCAGCATCTTCCTCTTGCACCATACAAGGCCACTTCTGTGCACACACTTCTAGGTATGCATTCCACCTGTTCTACCTTAGCCTTTGGACTGTGAACCTTGAAGCCAGAGGACGAGGGCTGATTTTTTATGTCTATGTTTGTGCCCAGTGCGAAGACTAGAGCATAGTAAATGCTCAGTATATTTTACCCGAATGTATGAATCCCTCCATTATTCTCTTCCCTTTCATATCTCAGGTCTCTTCCACAGGATCCTTTGCCTTAGCACATGATCATGTTCATATTTCCCACAGTGAAAAACCCTTCTTCCATCTGCATCAAGCCACCAATCCATCACTTTTCTTCACCTTAACACAGTCTTCTTTTAATTTTTTTTTTTTTTTTTTGAGACAGAGTCTCACTCTTTTTACCAGGGCTAGAGTGCCGTGGCGTCAGCCTAGCTCACAGCAACCTCAAACTCCTGGGCTCAAGCGATCCTCCTGCCTCAGCCTCCCGAGTAGCTGGGACTACAGGCATGTGCCACCATGCCCGGCTAATTTTTTCTATATATTTTTAGTGGTCCAATTAATTTCTTTCTATTTTTAGTAGAGACGGGGTCTCACTCTTGCTCAGGCTGGTCTCAAACTCCTGAGCTCGAACAATCTGCCCGCCTCAGCCTCCCAGAGTGCTAGGATTACAGGCGTGAGCCACCGCGCCCGGCCCTTCTTTTAATTTTTAAACACCTAAAAAATTTTTGGATCCTTTTGTAGTTCATAAGCATGATGATTGGGTTTTCACGTGCATGTGTGAGATGTGCCTCCCTTCTAGTCCTTGTTACGACATTGGTACGTTACCCGTCTAACATGAAAAAAATAAAAAATAAATAAATAAATAATTTTAGAGGTGGGCTCTGGCTCTATCGCCCAGGCCTGAATTCAATGGTGTCATCATAGCTCACTGCAGCCTTGAACTCCTAGGCGCAAGGGGTCCTCCTGCCTCTGCTTCCAAAGTAGGTAGGACTACAGGCACATACCACCACACCTGGCTAATTTATCTATTTTTGTAGAGAAGGGGTCTCACTATGTTGCTCAGGCTGGTCTCAAACTCCTGGGCCCAAGAGATCCTCCCTCCCAAAGTGCTGGGATTATATGTGTGAGCCATTGCCCCTGGCCTCCCTTACTGTATTCTTGAGAAGTCCTTCCTCTGCATCTCCAAGTCCTCATCTCTTGTTCACTTCTAAATCCAGGCCATCTGGCCCAGGATTAACTATTCCACTGAACCAACTCTCCACAGGTCACCAAAGACCTTCATTTCAACCAAATCCAAAAGTTTCTGCTGTGGAGATTAGATAGCACAAATATAAAAAGTATGGCAAATTGTGGATCCTCAAAATGGTAGTTCTTCAGCCTATAATCTTCTACCCTGCAAAACTAAGTTTCATATATGAAGGAGAAATAAAGACATTCTCAGATAAGCAAAGACTGAGGGAATTCACCAAGACAAGACCAGCTCTCCAAGAAGTACTCAAAACAGAATTACATGAGGATCAGCACAATACACACTCACAAATGTAAAACCACTCAAAAGTTAAAGATCGAAGGCTAGATTCCACAATGGCAAAAAAAAAAAAAAAATGGTAGTTCTTATTTCCCATAGTTTCCTTAACATTATACTCATTTCTGATTCTTCTTTTTAATCTTTTTTTCTCTCTCTCTCCATTCATCATAAAACCAATGTATTTTTTTTTTTTTTTGAGACAGAGTCTGGCTCTGTTGCCCTGGCTAGAGTGCTGTGGCGTCAGCCTAGTTCACAGCAACCTCAAACTCCTGGGCTCAAGCGATCCTCCTGCCTCAGCCTCCTAAGTAGCTGGGACTACAGGCATGCGCCACCATGCCTAGCTAATTTTTTCTATATGTATATTTTTTTAGTTGTCCAGATAATTTCTTTCTATTTTTAGTAGAGATGGGGTCTCGCTCTTGCTCAGGCTGGTCTTGAACTCCTGACCTTGAGCGATCCACCCGCCTTGGCCTCCCGCAGTGCCAGGATTAGAGGCATGAACCATCGCGCCTGGCCAAAATTAATGTAATTTTAATTTAGTCTGTTTCTCTAGAAAACCAGAGCTCAGGGCAAAGGTTACATGCTAAGGCTTTAATGGGAGGTACAATCTCAGGACAATAAGAATGAGAGAAACACAGAAATCAGCCAGGGAAGAAAGGAAAGAAAACAAAAGGTGGTGTGCTACAGAGCTAGCTGTAGCTTTATAAGTGTTAGATTTGTTCCAGGTGGGAACTTGAAAAGTATGTATGGGACATGGAATGTGGTTAATGGAAAACCCAGGTTTGTGAAACAATAGCTGCAGGAGTTTGGAGAGTCCCAGGAGGTTGATAACCTAACAGACAGCTGCAGACGCCAGCATTCCTATCCCCCTGATAAGGACGGAACTACCCCCCTCCCTTATCTCTACAAGCTGAGACTGACCCAGGGGTCCCAGAAATTGGTTGTTTTAAAAAAAATTTTTATCACAGCTGCTGTTCTGGCTCAGGTACTCACTTCCCCCTAAGAAACCCTCTATAAAACCCAAAGCTTTCCCCTCCCTCAGGGTGGATGCTCTTTGGCCTCCACCCATCTGCACCCGGATGCCTAAAATAAACAGCATTTTGCTACCCATGAGGCTTGGTATGTGTGTGTCTCTCTCTCGGCTCCGGACCTAACAATAAGAAGAAACAGCAAGTTGCTCAGTTATATAGGACTGAGAGGCTGTATGAAACCACTGTATGGTCTAGGAACATTCTAGGGGAAGGAAGGGAAAACTATCTTTTGGCTCTTTCCTTCTCTTTCTCATTTGTTACTTTCCTTAAACTCAATGAGGCATTAACTCCCCTGCACTTCCAGGCTGTGTTATCTAGCCCCTCTAGGCAGCCTGGGGAGACTGATCCCAATTCTCACAGCAAGTGCTTCAGCTTACTCTGGAGGTGGTAGAAATGGCAAGATTCTCTGCGGGTCTGGTTAAGTCAGACCTGAATGCCATAGTTGCTGCAGTTCCTGCTATAGCAGGTGCAATAGAGAAGGTATAGAAGTCTGTTCCACATACTCAGGACTAAGACAGACTATTGCATTTCTTTCTTTTTTCCACTTAAGCCTATGGATGAATATTACTTATTTTTAGAATGAGACAGGGTTCAGCATCAATTGCATTCTTATTTTTTATTTTTATAGATATAAGCACTGATATATCTCGTTCACATAAGTAGGCAAATATGGAAGTTTTGCTAAAGCAATGTCACTCAATTGTTTTGATTCTTTCCAAGTTATATGCCCCAAATCATAAAAAACTATCATCCAAAATTATTTATTTTTAATGGTCTACCAGCGTTTACCAATAGTTTTGAAAACAAAGAATTAGAAACAACTTGCATAAGGGTTTACAAATGCAGTCATTACCACTGTTACAGTGGAAAACGTAGTAGGTGCTCACAGTGCAGGTGGAGAACGATTTCTCACGCAGAGATTAAGATATAAAAAGTTAAAAGTTTATCTTCTCAGAAGGATAGAGAGAATGAGAGAGTGAAGGGTGGGGGGCAGAAGAGAGCAGGGAGCCAGTGTGGCATCCCAAAGAAAGAGAAGGGAGATGCCAGCAGCTAGGCCAAAGTGGCTTGCTGCTTCTATGGGGACAAAGAGAACAATAGTAATTGCTGTGAATTGCTGTATCTGCTCTCTCTCTTCTTCTTAACTGCAAGCAGATAATGGAATCTGCTGCGTAAAACTGCTGCATCCTTTCTCTTTGCTTTAGGGATAAAGTGACCTTGCCCTCAAGATATGATTTGGGGCTAAATTTGATGTCTAGAGCTTGTCCCCCATGCTGTCATCCTGGAACTTCTCAGGAACTACTCCGTGCTATAGAAACAGATGCTAAAAAAGCAGTTTTAGTCAGTAAGTCTAGACACCGTAAAAAAAATCTGTATTTCCTCTTTGTCTGTTGGGCTCTTTTGAGATGTAAAAACAGAGCTCCGCGGGGCGCCTGTTGGCTAGGTGGAGAGGGAGGGAGAGAGCTCATTTATTTTACTCACAAGATCCATTGTCCTTTCAACCACTACCAGTATTTTAGTCTCTGGTGGCCTCAAGATTTTTACACTGGGGCAGTGCACCCTAGAAGCTGGCCGAGGAGCATGTCTTTTGTAAAATGGGAGGATGATTGTGAAAGGGATAGTTATGTTCTCAAACACCCGTTTTAGACAACAGTAC
>RJWJ010003790.1:0-82434 GCA_004363605.1 Indri indri | reverse complement strand
TGTATATGAATTATATCATAATAAAGCTGTTAATTTTTTAAAGGCTACCTTCCAAATTTAAAAAATGATAATAAAAAATTAATTCAAAATGGATTAAACCTGAATGTAAGAGATAAAACTATAAAACTCTTAGAAGACATTATAGATGTAAAACTTGTGACCTGGGTTAGGCTACAGTTTCTTAGACATGATAGCTAAAGCACAAGCATAAGCAGGACATCATCAAAATTAAAAACTTTTGTGCTCCAAAGGACACTGTGAAGAAAGTGAGACGACAACTCACAGACTTCAAGAAAATACTTGCAAATAATAGATCTGATAAGAGTTTAGTATCTGGAGTATATGAAAAACTCTTATAATTCTAACAATAACTGAAGTAAGGAAATAAACAAATGATTTGAATAGACACAGCTCCAGAGAACATATACAAATGGACAGTAAGCTCATGAAAAGATACTCAATATCATTAGTCATTAAGGAAATATAAATCAAAATTATGAGATACCACTTTACACTTACTATAATGGCTATAACAAAAAAGAAAAACCATGGACAATAACAAGTGTTGGTGTAGATGTGGAGAAATTGGAACACTCATAAATTGCTGATGAGAGTATAAAATTGCTTATCTTCTTTGGAAAATAGTTAGGCAGTTCCTCAAAAAGTCAAACATAGGGTAACCATATGACCCAGCAATTCAAATCCTAGGTATAGACCCAAGAGAATTGAAAACATAAGCTCGCGCAAAAACTTGTACACTGATGTTCATATCAACATTATTCATAATAACCAAAAAGTGGAAACAACTTAAATATCTGTCAGCTGATGGACTGATAAAGAAAATGTGGTACATTCATACAATGGAATATTACTCAACCATTAAATCAAACGAAGTACTGATACATGCTACAACGTGGATCAACCTTCAAAACATACTAAGTGAAAGAAGCCAGACACAAAAGACAACATGTTGTAAAATTGCATTTGTATTTAATGTCCAGAATAGGCAAATACATAGACAGAGAATAGACGTGTGGTTCTAAGGGGCTGAGAGTAGAGGGAAAGGAAAGTGACTGCTGCTAATGGTTACCAGGTTTCTTTATGAGTTGTTGAAGATTTTCTGGAATGAATCATTGGTGATGATTGTACAACCTTGTGAATAGACTAAAAGACCACTGAATCATACTCTTTAAAAAGGTGAATTTTAGGGTATATTAATTATATCTCAATAATAAAATAATATAAAATAAAATAAGGAATAGTGGGAAACTTCCTCAACTTCATAAAGGGCATCTTCAAAAAACCTACAGCTAAAATTATACTTAATGGTGAAAGACTGAAGTATTTCCCTCTAAGACTGGAAACAAGGCTAAGATGTTCTCTCTGATTATCACTCAGCATAGTGCTGGAAGTTCTAACTGGTGCAATGAGTCAAGAAAAGGAAATAAAAGGCATACAGACAGGAAAGGAAGAAATAAAACTCTCTCCATTTGCAGATGACATAATTGTCTATGTAGAACGACCCCAAGGAGTGTACAAAAAAATCTCTTAGAATTAATAAGTGAGATCAGCAAGGCCATAGGTTACAAGACAAGCATATAAAAACCAATATATTCCTATATGCTGCCAATGAACATACTGACAACAAAATTAAAAATACCATACCATTTAGAATTGCTCAAGAAATTAAATACTTGGGTATAAATCTAGCAAAACATGTACAAACTTATATGCTGAAAACTACACAGTGCTAAAGAATGAAATCAAAGAAGAGCCATATAAATGTAGAGACATATGTGCTCATGAATTAGAAGAATCAACAAAGATGTCAATTGTCCCCAAATTAATATACAGGTTTAATGAAGTTCCTAGCAAAATATTTTGTAGACATAGATTATAGGGCTATAGTAATCAAGATTGTGTGGTTTTGGAGGAGGGATATACACATACATAAATGGAACAGAATAGAGAACCAGAAATAGATCCACAAAAAGATGCCCACCTAATTTTTGACAAAAGTGCAAAAGCAATGCAATGGAAGACAGCCTTTTCAACGAATGGTGCTGCAGCAATCAAACATCCATGGGCAAAACAATGAACTCTTTTTCCAGCTTTATGAGGTATAATTGACAAATAAAAATTATATATATTTACAGTGTACAATGTGATATTTTGATATTTGTACACATTGTGAAATGATTACCAAAATGAAGCTAATTAATTTATCCATCCTTCCCATAGTTACCATTTTTGTGTATATGGTGAGAACATTTAATATGCATTCTCTGAGCAAATTTCAAGTATATAATACAGTATTATTAACTATACTCACCAAGCTGTATATTAGATTTCCAGAGCTTATTCATCCTGCATAACTGAAACTTTGTACCCTTTGACCAACAGCTCCCCATCCCCTCCCCCAGCCTTTAGTAACCACCATTCTACTCTCTGCTTCTATGAGTTCAACTTTTTTAGACTCCACATATAAGTAACACTATGTATTAATAGTATTTGTCTTTCTGTGCCTGGCTTATTTCACTTAGCATAAAGTCCTCCAGGTTCATCCATGTTGTTGTAAATGACAGGATTTCCTTCTTTTTTTAAGGTCCTTCACTAGTCAGCCCATCCATAGATTTTGGGTGGGTTGTCTGGTAGGGTGTGCAAGCAGGCTTCCTGCTGGCATCCTCAGGCAGGCTGGCCCGGTGCCTGACTCTGCAAGGGTGGGCCTGGAATCTAAGCCCTGGGGGCAAGCCTGGGTCCTGTGTCTGCAGGGATTGGCCTGAAGCCTGGGTCCATGGGGCTGTCCTGGTGCTGGGGCAGGCCTTGAGCCTCAGTCTGTGGGGGCATCCTGGTTCTGGAGCAGGCCTGGCACCTGGGCCTGTGGGGATGCATCTGTTCCTGAGCCCACAGGGCCTGGCCTGGCTCTTGGTTGCATGGGGGCAAGCCTGAAGGCTGGGTCAATGGAGGCAGGCCTAGCCTCTGGGTCTGCTGAAGCCTGGGGCCATGAGGGGGCTAGGGGTGGGTGGCAAGGAGCCTGTTGTCTGGGGCCGCAAGAGGCTTGCCTGGAGCCTGGGTTCTCAGGGGCTGACCTGGCACCAGGTTTCACTGGGGTAGTCTGGTGTTGGGGTCCATGGCAAAGTCAGGTGACCATTCATTCTCCTTCCCCTGTGGGGAGGGTATCTCTTTCCATGCTGTGCTTTCTGGGTTTGGAAGAGGGGTGACATCGATAAAGTGAAGCTGTCCTTTCTACCCTCTTCAATGTGTCTTTTAAAATTTCTGTGCTATACCCAGGTGCTGTAATCTCTCACCTGGATTCCTTAGCTCTTGTGAAGAAATATTTTGCATACCTTCAAATTGTTCACATTGACGTTTCTACGAGGGGACGAGCACTGAAAACTCCTATTCCACCATTTTCTTGATGTGTCCACAAAAATAAACCTTGACATAAGTCTCACACCTTGTACAAAAATTAACTAAAAATGTATCATGGATTTAAATGTATAATGTAAAACTATAAGTCTTTTAGGAAAAAAACAGGAGAAAATCTTCAGGATCTAGGGGTAGACAGTGTTCTTAGACTTGACACCAAAAGCATGATGCATGAAAGAAAAAAATTGATGAATTGAACTTCATCTAAATTAAACATTTTTGTGCTCTGAAAGACCATGTTTAGAATATTAAAAGATAAGCTACAGACTGGAAGAAACCACATACCCAGCAAAAGATATTCTATATCTAGAATATATAAAGTACTCTCAAAACTCAGTAGTAAAAAACAAAAACAAAAATGATTGAATTAGAAAATGGTTAAAAGATATGAAAAGACATTTCACTGAAGCAGATATATGAATACTCAATAAGCACATGAAAAGCTGTTCAACATTAGGGACAGCCATTGGGAAATGCAAATTAAAACCAAAAGGAGATATCGCTACACACCTAGCAGAATGGCTAAAATAAAAAATAGCACCAACAACGTTGTAGGCAATGATGCAGATAAATTGGACCATTTGGACCATTTTTACACTGTTGTTGAGAATGCAAAATGGTACCGCCACTTTGAAAAATAGTTTGGCAGTTCTTAAAACTCTAAACATGCAACTACCATGTGACCCAGCAATTGCACTACTGGTCATTTGTGCTGGACAAATGAAAACTCGTGTTTACACAAAAAACCTGTACACGAATATTTAGAGTAGCTCTCTTTGTAAAAACCCAAGTGGTAAACAACCCAGATGTCTGGGTTGCTGGGTAAACGGGTAAATGGGTCAACAAACTGTGGTATATACCATGAAATACTGTTAATATTAATACTTAGCAATGAAAAGAAACAAACTATTGATATATGCAACAACCTGGATGGATTACCATAAAATTATACTAAATGAAAAAAGCCAATCTCGAGAGGTTACGTACTCTATGATACCATTTATATAATTTTCTCAAAATGACAAAATTATAGAAATGGAGAACGGCTTAGTGGTTACCAAGAGTGAAGGGGCATGGGAGGAAAGTGGGTATAACTATGAAAGGGCAACATGAGGGATCCTCGTAGTGATGGAAACTGGTGGGAAACTGGGTAAAGGGTACACTGGATCACTGTGTTATTTCTTACAACTGCATGTGAATGTATAATTATGTCAAAATTTAAAAGTTTAATTAAGAAAAACTTATCAAAGCAGTCTGAACAGTAAGCACTTGTTCTCACTGCATAACTTATGATGTGGAGCAAGCATCTTTTCTATGCCTTGGTGAATTGTCATGGTCCTTTCAAAGTTTGAATCCATTTCCAACATTTTATCCTTTATGTTTTCAATGTCATGAAATATCTCTAAGAGCTCCTTCAATGTGAAGGTTTTCTAAATTATTTTTCTGGCATCACTTCTGGAACATCTTCATCCTTTTCATCACAATCACTTTCCTCATTTATGTTAATAAGTTTGCCTTCACTAGGTTCCTCTGGTTGTGTATCTAGAGACTTTGGAATGGTGTCCACATTCCCATGATCAACCATTTCTTCTATGACTCCCTATACATTGTATTTGAATTTCACTTCCAGTATTCTCACTTTCCATTTCTTTGTTGCACCCTCATCTTTGTTGGCCAATTTTCTCTTTTTCTTACTGGTTTTTGTAAAACATTGCTTGGGTTTATCACTGGGCTTCATGGAGTTAGCACAACTACATGTTTTGCTGTCTGTGCATGAAGTGACTAACAGCTGCACGGTGACCAATCACTGACAAACTTTGGAAGAAGTGACCTGATGGCCACTGGTCATAATGCACATTTGCTATTTATGTAGTTATTTGTAGATTGAAGAGCTAGCAGCAAAGTCTGTACTTTATGCAATTACAGTTAATGTACTGTGGCAACTAAAATTTGAACTGTGTTGTTGGGAGCACTGGTGTTATTTAACCAGTGTAACTGAAATTTGTGCGTATTGGAAGCATGCAAAGTGAGAATGATCCATATATACTCTTTACTTATTGGATTTTACTTTCAAGTGATTGATATATAACATTTCACATATAGTACAAGAACCTTACAATATTACGCTTCCAATTCTTCCCTCTTCCCTCCCAGTATTTGTGCTATTTTTGTCACACATTTTATTTTAATATATGTTATAAACCCACAAAATATTGATTTTTGCTTTAGACAGTTGATTATCTTTAAAGAGATATAAACAATAAGAAAAAAGCTTTATACCCACCCCCGTATTTACCATTTAAAGTGCTCTGCATTCCTTCATGTAGATCCAGATTTTTTATCTGGTATCAGTACCAAAGGACTTCCTTTGACATTTCTTGCAGTGCAAGGCTTCTAGTGATGAATTCTTTCGGCTTTTGTATATCTGAAAAAGTCTTTATTTTGCCTTTGTTTTTGAAAGTCATGTTTACTGGGTAAAGAAGTCTAGGTTGGTATTGCTTTTCTTTCACTTCCTTAAAGATGTTCTTCCATTGTCTTCTGGCTTGCACTTTTTCTAATAAAAAACCCCCCATCCTCCGTATGTAATGTGTTGTTTTTCCCTCTGGCTGCTTTCAGGATTTTCTCCATCACTGGTTTTAAGCAATTTGATTATTATTAATATGTGCCTTGGTGTCATTTTCTTCATGTTTCTTGTGCTTGGGGTTTGTTGATCTTACTAATTTTTGAATGCTCAGTACTTAGCATACAACCTGATAAGTTGTAGATAAATGAATAAATATTTCCTGAATCCAACTGGATGCTTTCGTAAGGCAAATCAACTATATGAATGCATCGATTAGGATTTTCAAATATTTTAATTAGTTAAACCAAAATCACTTCACTTACAAGTAGCACCTTTTTCTGTGGGCTCTCACTCTCACTCCATCTCCTCCCACCTCCTGCCTTCCACTTTAAGCTTCAGTAAATCTGAATTAGTTTAAGATTTCAACCTGTCATGCTGTTTCATCCTTCTATGCTTTTGCACGTGCTGTTCCTTCTGCTTTTACTTCCTTTGTCTGCCCAGAGAACTACTGTTCATCTTTCAAGACCCAGCTCAGATGGTTTAGCTTCCAAGGAGCTTGAGACTTCCTTGATTCAAGCCTATTTCTTATCTCACCAACCACTCCTTCATCTGAGCACCTCCTTAATTTGTGAATACGTCCACCATTGCATTTATTACACTTGTCTATCTGAATACTTCTAGCTCTTAGCCCAATTCCAGGCACATCGAGGTGCTCAGCAAATGTTACTTGGATAAATGGGAGTATGGAGAAATTTAAGAAAAGGAATAGAGAAAGTAGGAGAAAGTGATATGAGGCTGAATTCTGTTGTTTTTGAATAAAATTTTTATTGAGGTACATAAACAGAAAAAAATGTCCAAATCTTAAGTATACATTTCCATGATTTTTCTCAAAGTAAATGCATCCATGTAACCAGTGCCCACATCAGGAAATAGAGCATTACCCAAACCCCGGAAGCCTGCGTTGTACTCTTTTCCAGTCACTAGCCCACCCCAAGGTAACCATTATTCTGACTTGTAACAGCAGGAATAAATTTGTATAACAGCTTCTACATTATAGGAAGACTGGATCAAAATTCTTTACTTATATAAGATTATTATTAACAATAGCTAAGACCTATTGAACACTATTTACCAAGCACTAATTGCTTTACACATAAGTAACTAGTTTATCCTCACAGCCACCCTGTGAAATAGATACTATAATTACTCCTAATTGACCAGTAAAGAACCTGGGATGCAGAGAATTTAAGCAATTTGTTCAAGGACATGTAGTGGTTAAGTGGTAGAGCTGGTATTTGAACCCAGACAGTCTCCAGAGTTTGTGCGATGCAATGTACAAAACATCATCAAACTGTATCTTAGCAAAATATGACATGTCAGTAGTTTGAAAACTGTTACTGTTCATTACCTGCTGTTGGAAAATGTGAATGTCAGAACAAGATATAGCTGGACATAAAGTCTTCCCGACACTAGTGGTCAGAAGCCCTTTATATGTTAATGCTCTGAAAGACTTCAGAGCCAGACCTGCCTATGTTCGACCCTAGCTCTACCACTTATTAATCCTATGACTTTAGACAGGTTACTTAACCTCTATGTGCCTCAGTTTTCTCAACTGTAAAATATAGGTAACAATAGTACCTACATCATAAGATCATTAGGAACATTAAATGAAACACTCCTGGCACATGGTATGAGCTCGATTCATTCATTTACCTATTCGATAAATAACTGTTTGGTGCCTACTGTGTGCCAAGCAGTGTGCTTGGTGCTTAGGGTATATCAGTGAACAAATCAAAGATCCCTGCCCTCTTGGAGCTTATGGTGTAGTGCAGCCTGGGGGCAAGGAGTTCAGGGGGAACAGAAGACAGCATAATAGATGATGTTAAGAAATAGTCAGCCTGGACAACACAGCTAGATTGTGTCCTTAAAAAATGGAAATTGTGTCCTTAAAAAATGGAAAAAATGAGCCAGGTGTGGTGGCATGCACCTATAGTCCCAGCTACTCAGGAGGATGAGGTGGGAGGGTCACTTGAGCCCAGGAGTTGGAGGTTGCAGCGAGCTATGATTACACCACTGTACTCTATCTACCCTGGGCAACAGATCGAGACTTCATCTCTAAAGTTAAAAAGAAAAATTTAAAAATGAAATAGTATTATAAAAAATTAGAGCAGGATAAGGAGTAGTGGTAGTGCTGGAGAGGCTGAAAGTTGGCAGTATTAAATGAAAGGGTCAGGGTAGGGCTCACTGAGAAGCTAAGATTTGAATAAAGACTCGAGGGGAGGTAAGGAAGTAAGATATGTGGAACAGGTTGAGCAAAGCCCCTAATGGTGGGAGGGTGCCTGGGTATTCTCAGAACAGCAAGGCAACCAGTGCTGTTGGAGTGGATCCAGAAAGGGCCAAAGGGGTAGGAAAGGAGGTCAGAGAGGTGGTGTGGGTATGCGTGGGGAGTTAGGGGGTTCTTAGTACAAATCCTGTAGGGCCTCATAGCCTATTATAAGGACTTTGGCTTTTACTGTAAATCAAACTGAGAGCCTTTGCAGGCTTTTGAGCAGAGTGGTAATATGATTTGGCTCAATATTTTGTAATGATCTCTCTGCATGCTGTGCTAAGATGATGGGTGGGTGTTCTGAGTTGAATTGGGTCCCCCCAAACTATATGTTTAAGTTCTAACCCCCAATACTTATGGATGTGATCTTATTTAGAAATAGTGTCTTTACAGACATAATTAAGATGAAGTCATATGGGATTAGGGTGGGCCCGAATTCAACAACTGGTGTCCTTATAAGAGGAAGGGAATTTGGGCACACGGAGGGAAGATGGCCATGTGAAGACACTCAGACACAAACGGAGAACACCATGTGAAGACAGAGGCAGAGATTGGAGCGATGCATCTGCAAGCCATGGAGGGCCATTTGCTGGCAATCATCAGAAACTAGGAGAGAAGTTCTCCTCCAGAGCCTCTAGAAGGAACCAATCCCAAAGAACCTTGGTTTTGGGCTTCTAAGCCTCCAGAACTGTGAGCAAGTAAGTGTCTGTTGCTTTAAGCCACCCAGTTTGTGATACTTTGTTATGGCAGCCCTCAGAAACTAGCACAGTGGGCAAGTGTAGAAGCAGTTAGGAGGCTATTGCATTAGCCAAGAGATGAAGAGGGTCAGGGTTGGGGTGGTAATGGTGGAAATGCGGAGAAGCTGTCAGATTCTGGATACATTACGAAGGTACGGCCAACAGAATTCGCTGATGTATAAGATGTGGAGTGTGACAAAAGTTAGCTATTATTATTATCTGTATGAGTTGTTTAAATATGTATCCACATTTAATACATGCTTATAAAAGTATATTTTTTCATAGTCCCAAATATCCCAGGTTTGAGGCTACTCAAACTAGGATCGTTTGCCAGGGCAATCAAAAGAAGCTTATTTTGCTGTGTGATCGAAGAGTAAATCACATTATTTTTCTGAGTCTCAATCTCCTGCATGGTAGGCTCCATTCTATGACTATGTGATTCTATTATTGTCAAGTGCTTTGTTGCCTTAGTATTAGTAAAGTTTGCAGAGGATAGTAAACCATTTTCTGACTTACATATTTGAAAACCTATCTCCAAGTCTGCAGTAGCTTTGAATAACCAAACTCTGTGTCCTCACTGTTGTTGTTTCTTTACCATTTGATACCTCTAGTACAAGACAGAGTGACCTGCTATATTTAAAAAGAGAATTCCAGCGAGACCAAGGTAATTTTTTGTGCCTTTTTTCAGGAATATGGGAATGGAGTGGGGTTGCTTAATGGGAGTCTGAAACTCTACTTGAAATAAAGGTTTGGAATTTTGGGTGTTGAGATTTCTGACTCCATTTTCCAGAGCATACCCTGAATTATCACCATCGGTGTATGTATACATACATTAATATTTATATTTTAGGGGGGTAATGCATGTATAAGGCAAGATAATAAGGATAGCAAACATTTATACAGGATTTACTCTGTGTCAAGCACTAAGGGTTTTAAAAATATTAATTCACTCAATCCTTACAACACTCTCATGAGTTAGGTACAATTATTATTCTCATTTTACAAATGAGGAAACTGAGGCACAGAACAATTAAGAAAGATTCTTTTACTACATTAATAAGGGATCTTACTTCAAGCAAAAATAAATGGGATCCTTTTAAAATAATTAAAACAAATGATGACATGCAAGGCAATTTGGAGACTCAATATCAAGGAAAGAAGTTTTGTCAGAATCCCACAAACTAATTCTGACAGAGTCCATAATAAAACACACATTGACATTAGGCCCCTTCCTACCTCCAACCCTTGTTGACTTTGGTTCTCTGAGGAGGAAAAAAGGGACTGAGAACTAAGCCTCCGGGCACCTGAATGAAACCTTGCCAGCTCCCAGACACCTGTTAGATCTGGTTCCCAAGAAGTTTTGAAGCTTTGAAATGTATCCCAGTATTGTTCCTAAGTCACTCCCTTGCTAGATCTATGAGTAGATAAATTAGACTGTCACTTTAAAAATGTGCTTAAATCCCCTTTCCCTTGAGATCCCAGAGCCAGTATTTCCTTTCACCCTGATGCTTCCTAGAAAATACTAGCTTTCCTACGAATTACTCTTGCTACTATTTCGGACACCCCAGGCCCATTTTTCAGTCCCTCAACCTTGGCCAGGTCCATCGTGGAGATGGAAGTATTAGTATTGGACAACCAGGCTAAATCAAAATATGACAACATTATTTGTTTATTCAACAAAATGCCATGACCGAAATCTATAACATAATGAAAAACGTGGGCTTGTCACCCAACCAGATCCTGGAAGTTGTGAGCAACCTCTGAAGCATGAAGAGAGTACGTTGAGGACCGGTAAAAGGGAACAGTTTCACATTGCCAGTAGCGTTGAAGGTGTTGTCCCCCCTACCCCATGGGTTTTAAATTCAAAGAGTGGCAAATGGGGAAACTATGCTTTAGCTGAGCTACAAGCCCAGTCTCCCATGAGGGCACAGGCAAGGCACAATGCTCTCCTGTCCTAAGGTCCGTAGACCCTTGGTCAGAGGCAGAAATTCTCTTGGCCAGGGGTCAGATCATTGTGCGGATCTGCAAGGGTATGCGTGGGGAAGAGGGTTCGGATGCAACTCCCACATTGTTAGGAACCCTGAACAAACTCAGGTGACCTTCCAGAGCAAACCCTCCACAACGTCATTTTACTAACAGCAGGGCTAGGGATGAGCCCTATGCCACTCCGTCTCCGGCACCCTGCAATCACAGTGTCCAGGTGGCTTTGTGAGTCACTCAGACCCTCCGTGATAGCCTCTCTGTGGGTGGGGCTGCACTTTCTCGCCCCTTCCCACCCTGACTCAGCTTTCTTCCGATGCGCTCCTATTTCTTACCGGGCAGAAGCTGCCGCGGTACCCACCTCACCGGACATGCTCACTCCTTGGGCCAGGCTTTGACTGCGGGGCGGGCAGCACCCGGCCCTCGGTGCGCGTCCCCATTGTCCCGGTCCCTTTAAATCGGGCCCTCCCGTTGCTAGGCAACGGCGCGGCCCGCGCTGGCGCTGCACTGCAGAGGCTCAGCCCGGGCCGGCCCGGCCGGGTCGCGGTGGCCAGCACCGAACAAGGGGCTGCCGCCCGCCGGTGGTGGCCGGCTTCGGGAAAGAGGGGACAGGGCTCTCCAGACCGCACCCACGCTTCCAGGTATGTCTGCGGACGGGAAAGCCCGGGCTTCCCTCGGCTCGCCCCTCTTCTTCCCCAACACGGGGGTCGAAGGGGCTGGGAGCCAGGGTGCAGGTGCCCGCGTCCCCACCTCGACCCCCCACTGCAGGTTTTTTCTCTCTTTAGAGCCCCAGGCTGGAGCTGGCGAGCGTTTGGGAGGGAAGGGGACAGGGCGTGGAAGTGAGGGTGTGGAAGGAAGAGTGGGGTCAGGCCTCTCCCACCGCCCGCCAGCGACGGGGTCGGGACTGGGGAGGTAGAAAGTGTCACCTGCAATGGGGGCCGGAGCAGCGCCCCAACTGAAGCCACCCTCTCTCCACTAGAAGCAGCGATTGCAAGAGTTTCAGTTAACCATTTACAGAGAAAACCCCCGAACTATGCATACAAAGATACAGCTTTTATAGCAAGAATGTGACTCTCATACTAATAAAGTCTCAGGCTTTGGAATTAAGGTGACTCCCCCTATCTTTTCTTCTAGAAGGAATAATTTCACACTAATAACAAAGAATTGGGGGTCATAACCATTCGCAGGGCCCGGTTTTCAATGGTACTTTGCTTCCCCCTCAATAGTTGCTGAACAATAGAGAAGACAATTTGTCCCGTGAAGTGGACACTTAGCCCATATGTCAGGACCCTGAAAGATTAAGGCGAAAATCAGGATGAGTTCCCCTTTTAATGTTTTTTCAAATTAACTGCACTCCGAGGGAGGGAGGGAGGCAAGGCCTAGGCTCCAGCCCTTTGCTAATGTAGCTCTTGGCATGCTCATTAATACTGGCATTGCCTCTAAGCATACTGCTGTCCCCTCCGCCAGTGGTGGCTCATTGTTCAATAGGTGCTAAAGATGAAGAGATACTGTGCTGAATAAAATGTCACCGTGATTCTTGTCCCATTCGATATTTGTGTTGCTTGGGGAAGGAAGACTTAGTGGCATAATAGTTGGGAAAATGGGTTGACAACTTAAAAAGAGAAATTACTTCTGTCTGGCATCACATTTCAGATAGGCCAAATGACATTCTATCATTTGTAATTTTAATCTACATCTCAGACATAAACATGGATTTGGGCATTCTGGTTAACTATATTTCCCAATTATGCTGAGGGAAGGGGAATTTTTTTTCCAGTTTAAACTGGAGAAGGAAAGCAATGACATCCAGTAAAAGACCCTGGACCTCAGGAAGTATAAGTACAGTTACGTTGGCTGATATCTTGTTATGGGTTAGAAGCACAGAGTCTCACCCAACATAAATCCTCAACCTTTTAACTAGATCATCAATCTGCATCGTCGGTACACTTTGAAGGAGGCCTCATAAAAATACAAAAGAAAAGTGTCCTGAAGACTTTAGCTAAACCAAATAAGCTTCAAGGGAAAAAGAAAAGTCCTTTCCCTAAAATGTCACCCAAAAAACTTTATAAGCCAGAGGAGCAATTATAAGTATTTTTTTTAAAAAAACCTCAATTAGGGTCAAAGCATTATAGAATTTTTAGGAGGAATATTAAGGATCATTCATTCAACAAATATTTATTGAGGTTTACTGTGTTTCAGGTGACAGGGATACAAAGATGAATAAGATGCCAGGCTATCATAGAATATTGGTGTAACCAAGGTCTGTATGAAATGCTGTAGAAGCACAAGGAAAACTCAAGAGCGCAAAGTCATCCTTGCTAATCATTCAACTAATACTCCTGTATTTCAGAGAAGTTATTGGTGGCTCTGACAAACAGTGGGGCATTTGGAATTTCTTGGTAAAGCAATTGGTGATAAAAATGCAAATATATTAGTCTCTAGAAAAGACTACCAGTTTTGTGCTTAGATAGACTCAATTTAACTTCAGAAATTTGGGGACATCAACAACTAACTTATAGGAGTTAGGGCCAATTCTTCCCTGGTGATGGGGATTAAATTAATCTAAGATTGGATGTTTAGGTTCCCCTCTGCTTACTTTAATATACCTGCTTTTTTTTTCAAACTAACTTTTTCCGAGGTCTGATGACTTTGGGCTGGCCACTTTGGAGCACATATCTTTGGAGAAGGGTTAGGTTGGTTAGCCGCCTGGTTTATGATCAAAGGGAGGGTAAGGAAAACCTAAAAATGAACAAAACCCATGGTTTACGGTACACTTTAACAACTGCTTCCATTTCCGCCATCATTCATTTCTGTTAAGCACCTGTAAAATAGGAATGTTTTTTCTATTTTACACATGAAGAATCTGAGGGTCCCAGCAGGTAAATCTTCATGCAGTTCTAAAGTGTGGAGCCAAGATATCTGACTCCTTCAGTCTTTTTTCCCACCATAGTCCATACTCAATTCCTTTCTCAAGGATTTCCCTTTCCTTCTTCCCCACAATTTTGCAGACTAAAACATATTGATCCACTTTAACTTCAGACAGTTCATTTGGGTCCTCATTTTTGTATTCGATGGTTTTCTGCAAGTCAATCAAAGAGGGCGGAGAATGGGGAAGCTCCCCTAGAGGGGGCAGGTCAGAATCTTCTCCTTTCCAACGAGGGTCATGATGGCAGTGTTTTGTGCCTGGAAACAGTGGAAGCAGAAAAAAAAATGTTGAGGATCACTGCTTTGAAGTGAGAACAAATTGGACAATTGAGCCAAGAAGCAAAGCTAGTGACTTCCTTTGTAACAGACTTTTTTCCTACTTTGGCTGAACAGTTTTTCTGAGGGTCCGGAGAACTGAAACCATTCAAGAATAAAAGGAGAAAGTGCCTTGTGCTAAGAGGGTCCCTTTGTCTTCACCTTACTGCCTCTGGGCGGTGACTAAAAGCCATGCCCCTAGTTGAGAGCTGCTGAGGGGCTGAGGATAGTGACAGAAGGTTGCTCAACACAGTTGGAGGTGACCTTTTCCAACCGTCATTCCCGGTTTACAAAGTTTGAGAGGAAAGACTCTTGTGAGGTGGGAAAAAAAGCCTCTGGCATTCTTCCAAAACTGTTTTCCAGTCCCTGACTCCTCCTGACTGGCAGAATAATCACATTTTGCAGGCAGATCTAGATTTATGCAGAGAGATGGTCCTGAAAATTTGAAATCAAATTCTAATGTAAATGGGATAAAGGAACAAAAAAAAATTTTTGATTTATGTCATCAAATTTCCCTAAAGCATGTGACTTAAAATATGAATATTTCAGAAAACAAATTAAATTTTACAACCACCTTAATATAAGTATTCTTCCCAGGGCCCCACCTTAAAAATAAAACTGAGATGGTGTTGTGGATTTCTCCTTTCACAATAAACAGCAGTGTATTATTTTCTGGAGCTATTTGAAGGTAGATATGCATTCACCTAAGATTTTTATGGAACAGTGTACCTAAACATTTATAATGAATGATCATCGCTCTGCTTAGCTCTCAAAATTTATATTTATCATATTACGTTATAAATTCATTTTCAATTTATTTTATGAGTGGTTCCCAAATTCTTTAGGTGAATATAAACCACTTCCATGAGACAAGAGATCCCTTACTGCACGAAAATGTCCTACTACTTTGCCACTGCAAGAAAAAAAAAAAACTCACCAGAGGATGAATGTGATGTTTTCTGGGAGACACTAACTAGAACCATTAGAAGTTCATTATTAATTCATGCCAGACACAAATGAATAGATGTCATATTATAGACACCCATGCCAGGGACTTCTGGGGGATTGCTGTCTTAGACCACTGATGTTATTTTTGTCATATGACTTTATATTGTTTTCCTGTCTGTATTCTGACTAATTTGTATTTTTCGTTCCTCTTGGGTCTCCTTCCCCTACCCTTCAGACATTCAGTATCCAATGTAGTGTTGGATAGGCACTTATGATAATAAATATTCACAACGGACCCACTAAAAAGGCATGCTTACACTTTCAGTAATGGCTTCTGGTTTGGTTTGCCTTATGCCGCAACAAATTATCTGGTCAAGTTTATTGAGAACAAAATGGCCGCCAGGCCAGGGTAGAGGAGTGTCATTTTTCAAAGCATATTCCTTGTTCTTGCCAGAGAACACTAATGCCATACTTGTTCTACATAAAAAAACAAGCAGTGCAATTCGCGAAGAGAAAACGAGACTGGCAGCTTTTACCCCCAGTCTGGGCTTTGCCACACTCTCTGACTAGATTTGAGAACAAGCCCGTAAAGGATATCTTGCCAATGAAAGAGAGGGAAAAAAAGGAGCAGCTCAGAAGACCCCTTGACCCTGTCCTGTAAGCCATGGGAGGGAAATTCCAAAAGGCTTTTCAAACCTTTCTCTTTCTGTTCTTTGATATATGACATGCAATTCTCCTTCCCCTCCCCCCTTCATTTTTCCTCTCTCCTTTTGTGGCCCTTTAAAAGATACCTAAGCTCTGAAACTAGTGGGTTGTTTTCTTTCAATTCCTGGAATGAAACTTATCAGATGAATAAAGAGGAATTTTAGAACAAGCACTGACCTGGGAGACAGGGTCCTCAGTTTTACTACTACAGGCTGTGCAGCTTTGGTCAAGTCACTTAACACCTCTGGGCCTCAGTTACAAAATAAGTGACTCTTCCCAGTTCTGAGAAGAGCATTGGCTGTATAGGGTTCATTGAAAGGAATTTCCTTTCAAACGCCCAGGAAAGTGTACAGAGGCTCAGGGAAGAAATGTAGTGAAAATTTAAAAATATATGTGTGCATGCGTGTGTGTGTGTGTGTGTGTGTGTGTGTGTGCGTGTGTGTTTCCAAAGATTTGTGGGAGAGTTGGACATAGAAGTCGCTTTTTCAAGGAGCAAAATTATTAACAAAATGAATTTTGTATTTTAACCTTTATTTATACCCAGACCTCTATCTCACATCTGTCATTATTGCTATCTCCAGGTATAAACGTGGCCTCACTTTACTTGCCCCTGTGCTCACCTACTTCCTGATCAATCCCACCAGTGCCCTTCATCCAGAATTAGGTAGGAGGAACAGTAAGCTCTCTGCCACTGCTGCCCAATTAGAAGCATTTTTATCTTTTACAGAATTGCCCGGTAAAAATTTAACTGCTAAAAAAAAAAGTGTGACTGGCAGTTAGCATCACCCTCTTTTCTCCTGTCTCTCTTCCTTTCCTTTATGATTGCTGTCGTAATTCCTACTCATTTGCATTCATATTTCTAGAGAGGAGGGAAACCAGGATAATGATAATGTTCCCCTTTAAGAATAGATCATAGATGCTTCTGGATGATGACTAGTAGAATAATAAAAGTGAGAAAGGACTATTTCAAGAGAAAGGAGATGATGCTCCAATGGCAAATACACACCATGAATTTCAAGTCTGAGTTTATCACTGTGGTCTGATTGACTAAACTTCCATAAAGCTTGGCTCATGGCTTTTGAACCAATCATTTTAACACCTTCTCTGAACCCTCGTCTCCAAAGAGTTCATTTTAAGAATATTTGTACCTTCACTTTTCCTCAAAGCCAAGTAGTTGCCAGTAGGGATGTACCCTTGGGGATAGTAAGTTCCTTCCCTCTTTTGTGGGGGAGAGAGAGAGGCATGTTCAGTACCTGTAGTTATCAAGTTTATCCCTTGGTAGCCTGTAGGAAGGAAAATCTGTAATTTAAAATAAACTACTGTTACTAAAAAGAAAAGACTGGACAGATAATACACCAAAAAGTAGTTATCTCAGGACCATGGGATTATGAAGGAGATTCTTTTTGTTTGGGGGGCTTCTTTGTATTCTCCAAAATTGCTACAAATAAATCAAATATTAGTTAAGAAATAAACACAACGTTTGCCATTTTTCATTACCAGGAGAAAATTACATTTGCGTGCATAGTTAAAATAGATGCAGGCATACTTCGATTTTTCTCAGTGGTGGTGCTACAAATATATTACAATAAATTGATGCATTAAATGAATATAGTGACCCTTTCCTCTTCCCCATTCAGGGGTAACTTCAGCTATCATGGCTTCAGATGCCAGTGTCCCTTCAAAAGTTGTTTGCGTTCTTTCTCCCTTCCCTCAGAAGTAGTTACTACTCAAGTATTTCAGTGCTTTAGGAAAGGATTCCCTTTGAATAGGGAAGATTCTTTTTGAAACAAAACAATCATCCTCTAATTTTTATAAATTTGGGAAGTTGGTTGTGATTTAGTATGCTCAGTTTTCACCTAAAAACTATACTCAGAGTCAATATCTTGAGAAAAACACATTTGGTGGTATTAATATTTTCAGTTGTTGACATTAGGTTCTCATCATGAAATTGCTGTCGAAACGGATAGAATTCTGTACACTTGGCAGTCTTGCCTAAGAGCAAAGCCCAAGACTGGAATAGCAGGAATTTATAGGTCAAGACAGAAGGGCATTTGGCAGAGTTAGTCATAAGGAAGTCTGCATGGTATACTTTACCAAAAGCAGCTCATATTTCATTAAGCCCTGATGTTTTAGTCACTTTAAAGAATGAATAAACAATAATCCAATCCAAAAGAACTAGAAAAAAAATCAGACACATTGAAAGCACAGGTATTACCAATATTAACCTATTAATTTCAAATCATTTTTATTATTTTAAAGCAGTCTGTTTTCATGTGTACGGTTGCTTTCTCATAGAATTACTTTATCTACAATAAATAGCTAAACATGTCAATTTACTGGTTATATTTCATAGGATAAAAGAATTTTAAAGCTAGAAGCATCCATAGAGCTTAGCTAGGTCATCCCTTTCAATTTATAAATGAGAAAACTGAGGCCCAAGTCACCCGGTGAGTTAGAGGGGGGAGCCAGCCCTCAAATGTTCAGATTCCGTCACCCATGAGCCAGCTACCCTAGCTGCCGGTGTAAAGAATGTGCCTTGATTTTAAATTTTGTTTTTCAGGTATTGGAAGAGGTGCCTGAAGAAATGGCTGCTAGAAGAAAACACTGGAAGGAGAATATGTTTACTCCCTTTTTTAGTGCACAGGATATTCTAGAATGGGCTTCTCAGCCTGAGTCTTCTATACAAACAACTGTAGATAAGACCAAGAGAATAGAAGGAATTTATAATTTGTCCAGTAGAAAGTTTCAAGAAGAAAATAAATTTAAGAGGAAAGAATATATTTCCCAACTAAATGAAAAAGAACAAGAACCAAATTTAAGAGAGAGAAAGGTAAACATTTCAAAGAATGAAGGGGACACAAATTCTGCCTCCTGTGAATCATGTAATGTGGATGTTGCGACAGAAGAAAGCTGTAACAGCACAGAAGATCACTCTACCTGGAGTACAAAGGAATTACTACCACGACAAGACAAAAGGAAGACATTTACCAAAGGAATGTCTCCAAAACTTTGCCTGAATCTTTTGAATGAAGAACTGGAAGAACTTGATATGAAGTGCAGAAAAATAGAAGAGGAATTTGAAAATGCTGAAAAAGAACTTTTGAACACCAAAAAAGAAGTATCCACGAAACCCCTAAATTTTCAAGAACCAGGGATGGATACTTCAAAGAAGGACTGGGAACTTCAAGCTTTAAGAAATGACCTGTCTGAGAAAGCAACAAATGTAAAAAATTTAACTGAAGAGCTCCAGCAAGCCAAAGAAGTCATCCACAAATTGAATCTAGAAAACAGACATTTGAAAGAAGCTGTTAGGAAGTTAAAGTATCAAACTGAGGTTGGAAATACACTCCTAAAAGAAGAAATGAAATTGTATTATGAATGTGAAACGGAAAAGATCCGCAGAGAGCTCGATGCCATCAAGAATGAACTGAGAGCTGAGAAGACCCTGCAAGCGAGAAATAACAGAGCCCTGGAATTGCTTAGAAAACACTTTGCTTCGGTGGTAACATCTTCAAGTACCCTTGACTGCTTTGCTGGGGATTTTTTTTAAACTCAAAAAAAAAAAAAAAAAGCCTTTCCTCAGGCAAGTTATTGAGCCAAATCAGTGATGATTGTACTTTCTTTGTGCACCGCTTAAAATGAATGTAATAGGATATGATTTTCATTTTTGGTGAATCAGAATATCCATAAAACATATAGATTTAACCTCAAGTCGTCTGCTTTCTCTTTTTAATGAAGTTATTGCAAGAGTCCAAATGGAAATGAAGCTCTGGAAATCTCTTTTTTATATATATATATATTTATATTTATATATATACATATATATATTTCACTCAAAAACACATAGTGGTTCACCAAATCATTTATGAATATAAATCAACAGCCATTTTGTGATCCTGTGAGTAATATTTCCTTGGTGCGTGAATATTCTTCCCTCTCTGTTCATTGATGTTAACAATAAAAATCTTGTTTATGTGTATAAGCATAACATACGTCTGTGGGTCTTGTAACTGCCTGTTCAAACTCAATGGGATACCAAAAATGTATCTGCTTTCTTTGGGGTCTAACTTTAATTAGGCACATATAAACATCTCAGGAAAAATGCAGGTTTTTTTTTTTCTTCCCCCTGCTGTTTTCCCCATGCTTTCTCCTTTGACCTGGCCATGGTTCCCATACGCTAGAAGACGACTTAGAGACATTGCTGTGACCTTTGTTAGAGCCCTGCTTTTGTCAGCGGAGGCTTTTGTGTTTTCTTGTGTTGACCAGCAAGGGGCGTTGTTTACACAGTTCTTCCAAAATTTGACCAGGGGAAAATTTCTGAGCTTCTGTCCGGCTTACATAACAATCTGGTGGGGACCGTGATGAAATGTGTTGAATGTCATCTAGGTAAGCTTTTAGTGAGCTGGCTTGATTTACACGGTAATCCACCCCTGAAAGGGGCCCAGGCAATGACAGTTTGTTTCATACTTACGAAGAGTAAAAATGTACTGCCTCAATCCTTTCGGTGGAAGTGATGGGCCTGTTGATTCTTTGTGTTTGTTTGTTTGTATCAGTCATCAAGAGTTCTTGTAATTGGAGCCCTGTTTTCATGGTGTTTTTAAGCCCAATGAACCAAATATAATTGCAGACTATGAAGGTGGGATGCAATTGTAAAAGTTTAGGTATCTTCCCTGATGGGAAAATCCCCAGACTGGGAGTCAGGACACTTGGGTTCTAGTACCTGCTCTGCCATATACTAGTTGGTTAACCTTCTAGGCCTTCAAGTCCTCATCTATAAAATGAGGCAGCAGATCTATCACCAAGATTCTGTTCAGTTCTAATGTTCTGTGATTTCATCTCAATGATTTTATTTGCAAGTGTTAATTATACCTGTGAGGAAGTAAAACTCCTACGGCATTGGATGCATTCAGGTCTACTACTTTGGGGGACCTACTTTGCAGACCCTCCTTTCGAAGGAAATATAAGCAGCCTCCTTTTTATAGCTTGAACATCTCCAAATATTATCAATAATAAATCAGTAGAGGGCGTAAGTGAGGTTATTTCTCTTCCTTTCTCGTGTTTCCTCTTTACTCATGAATGTTGGGGATGGCACTGAATGGAGACAAACTAAGCTGACCTAGAGGCTGCACAAGACGTGTCTGGCCTGGGAAGATGGGACCAAATTGGAAGATGATAATCTTTGGAGCTTTCTGTCTTAGTCCTGATAAACTTAACCTGGGCCCTGGCAGCCTGCCTCAAAGGGGGAGATGACTTTCAGGTTTTTGGCTTCCCACCAAGGGTCTAGGCACAAAAGCAAAGTAGGAATCCTTTGCCCTATTTTACTCCCTGCTTCATCACCCCCTTGAAAGTTACCCCTTTGTCCGTGCCCCATAAACACCTTCATTCCCTGAATGCTAGTGTGCAGAGCTGCTTACATGTTTAAAATATTTCACATTGTGTTAATTAAGCCACTAGGCTCAATCCCCTCAAGATAATTCTGTTTTTAAAGAGGAGCTTTTATTCCAGGAGAATTTCTGTCAACAACCATACATTTAAGGTTTTCAGTGACAATTTGGTTTATCTTGCATGAGTGTGTATGTGTGCTTGGGGCAGGGAAGGAGTGTGGTGGAAAATCCAGCGAAGGTAACTGCATGGTTAAGCCCAGCTCCAGGGTTGGGGTGGGGTTTGTATTTCTAGGGTGGAACTGGAATACAGGTTCTTGGTGAGGCAGCCTGGGATGCTAAGACCCAACAAGACCCATCCTATGGAAAGGCGCTACTGAAAGCCTAGGTCCAGACACTAACCAGGGAGACAATATATAATCACCAACTTCTGAGGTCCAAGGAGAAAGGGAAACCAAAGGTCACAGAGCCAACAGTTTGGAGCTGAGAAGGGATCACATCAAAATGAAAGCAGGGCTGGAGCAAGCTGGGAGAAACCTGGGAGTTACTTCCTTTTCATGGACAGGTGGGAGCAAAAGTGGGTTGAACTGGCTTAAAGAACCAGAATCAAGACAGACACAAGTATTCTGTCCCATTGCCTCTTAATCACTCTTATTTGTTGCATTATATGCCTCCCAATTTTGATCAGAATATATTGTCACTGTACCTTTTAGTATACTGAGTGGGAGATATAAAGGTTCTTGTTTCTGTTTTTGTTTTTTTAACAAGGATAGCACATCGGACCACTCATCCCTTTAACTAAGCCATTGGGTAAAATATTTGAAATCAGCAATGCAGCCACGCACCATTCACCACCAACTTCCAATTCCTTACTTATTAAAAGCAAGGGCTGTCACAGTGCTCTAGGATTATCTGCTCCACCTGGGTTTACAATCCAGTTCTATAAACACTTGCTGAACACTTACTACCATAGTGCATTACTTCCAAAACACATTTAAAAAAAAAACGTTTTGTTTTTGAGACAGACTCCCTCTGTCGCCCCGGGTAGGTGTGATCATAGTTCACTGCAACCTCAAACTCCTGGGCTCAAGTGATGCTCCTGCCTCAGCCTCTCATGTAGCTGGGACTACAGGCACGCACCACCATGCCCTGCTAATTTTTCTATTCTTAGTAGAGATGGGGGTCTCACTCTTGCTCAGGCTGGTCTTGAACTCTTGAGCTCAAGTGATCCTCCCACCTCGGCCTCTCAGAGTGCTAGGATTACAGGCGTGAGCCACCACACCCGGCCTAAAAAAACATTTTGCCATTACTGAATTTGGGGCACATCCTCAAATTGATGGTATGTCATAGTATAATTGTCAGAGGTTTTTTTTTTCATTTCTTAGTAGTTCATAAAATAACGGTGTATCTTATGATCGATGGAGTTTCAGATTTGATGAAATACAGTATGTGTTAGGCTGGGGATGTGGGGATAAAAGGATTTATGAATAGGACAGGTCTCTGACCTCAAGGACCTTACGTAGGTAACTAACTAAAACAATGTGGTAAGATCTATACTAGCAATGCTAATAAAAAGTGCTGTGGAAGCATAGAGGAGGATCAATTAATTCTGCCTGTGGGGCTGGGAATGGCTTCATAAAGGAGGTGACATTTGAGCTGGGCCTTGAAGGATAAGAAGGATTTTTCCAGGCAAAACATGGGGGTAGGGGACAGGAGCATTTCTGGAATGTGAATGTGGAAGGTCTATTTGGCTTCAAAGAGGACTCTTAATGGCAATGAATTAGAGTACTGGGATGTTACGTGTTGCTGATTTCTAAAGTGCTGTTTGAGGTTCTGCTCTGAAAACTACAATGAATTTCAACATTTTTGCTCATTTGCAGACAGACTGGAGAATGACGTTCTCATGACATAAAGACAGACCAGGTTGCAGACACCAAACTGCAGAAGACAATTTTGCTGGTGCTACTGTACCTTTGTCTGCCATCATTTTTGTTTTGGAAACAAAAGACCTAAGAGATTTCAGTCATAATAATCCAGCCAAGTCTACTGTAAGCAGTCTGGTTTCAAAGAGATGTACGAAAGAGGAGCACCATAGTCACGCCTCTCTCCGAAGAAGCATGTAGCATAGAGATTAAGTGCACAAACTTTGGTTATCCACTTGCTAGCTGTGTGACCTTGGGCAAGTTGCATAATTCTCTGTAGCTCAGTTTCCTTATCTTGTAAGACAGAGTTAATAGACAGTGTTGTTGGGAGGATAAGATGAGATCGCATAGTCAATAAATGTCACCTTTGTTGCTATCATTATTATTATTGCCTGACTGACAAGGGGAAATTGACCAAGTCTATCTGTCTCCTCCCAGCTATTACTCTCAGCAAACTCTTTACACTTATTGTGTTCTCTGGAGAACACGAACTCATTCACAATATGTATATCGATTTTTTGTATATATGTTTGGGAAGGTGGAACAAGTTACAGGGAGGGCATTTTGATTTTATTAGTATGTGAAGTCTTAAGCCAAAGTAATGAATCTGTTAGGATGGCCTTTCTGACCTCAGGAAGGATCCTATAAAGGGAATTTCTTGGGTAAGAGCCTAGCCAGGCCCCTCCAATCAGGTCCATGTAAGGCTGGCCCCTGGCCCTAGCAGGCAGAGTACCAGAAGGGGGAAGAAAGTCCTGCTCTAGTGCACCAATGGGAAAAAAATCGTCTAGGAAAAAGGAATGGAGAAAAGAGAAGCTATTATAGTATTTTCCATTTTCCCTTGGCACGGGGAGCTGTGCAGCTGGGGATCCACTACTACAGCTGCTCCGATGAGAATAAGCCATTGTCTTGTTCTTTGTACTCATAAGACACTGAGACTATAGTTATCCATGTATTGTAGGTGTGCCCTCCTTTCCATACTGAGTACCAAGGTGGTGTTTCCCCTGTATTGTGGTCAGATGGTCAGAGCTGCTGTTCACAGGGTCCCCCTGCCGAATAACACCTTTAATCACACCCAGCCTTATTAATGATGGCTGTTTCATTGGGCTCAGGTTGTCATTTTTCCCAGGAGACTGGGCTTATACCTGGTTCTCTGAGGATATGTTTTGGGGTATCCTCGAAGCATTTCTTTTGCGTTCCAGCCTATGACTGTTGACTTCACAACAGTTGTTGTGATGTATATTCCAGACCACGACAGGAGACATACCTAAGAGATTCATGTCAGTACTACCCTAGCCTGCATTTGGACTATTGGTTAGAGCTTAGTTGCAAAACGTTTTTTTTTTTTTTTTGGAAACAGAGTCTTGCTCTGTCACCCAGGCTAGAGTGCAGTGGCCTTATCATAGCTCACTGAAACCTCCAACTTCTGGGCTTGAGTGAGCCTCCTGCCTCAACATCCCAAGTGGCTGGGACTATAGGCACCCACCACCGCTCCTGGCTAATTTTTCTATTTTTTGTAGAAATGGGGTCTCTGTCTTGCTCAGGCTGGTCTCAAGCTCCTGGCCTTAAGCAATCCTCCCGCCTCAGCCTCCCAAAGTGCTAGGATCACAGGTGTGAGCACCTCGCCTAGCCCAAAACTTTATTTTTATTATGTGTCACACACTTCCATGTGCATTATCTTGTGTAGTCTGCACAAAAATCCTTGATTGCCACTCATTTTACAGGTGAGGAAACTGAGTCTCAGAGATATTAAATGACTTAGTCAATATCACACGGCTGGTAAGTGGTGGATCTGGGATTCAAACCAAGCCCATCCAACTCCATTACGATGCTTGTTCCATTATATTAGACAACGTTTTGTGCTAAAATTAATGAGCTGAATGTTCAATCACCATACAGGTTATTTAACTTTCCCAAAGACAAATTGGTGTAATATTGCAACCTGGACTCAACCTGAGTCAGTCATCTCATAAATGGCTGAGATGAGTAGGGGAGATTTATCTTATTACTGGAAAGACTATAAAGTGTACATGCCTTCTGATGGCAGGTTACTAGGTCTACATGAATGACATAACGTCCTATTCTTATGGTGATGAAATAAAGTGTCACAGTAATATAAACAAAAACAATTGAAATAAGAAGCCCAACTGACAGCTCTCTAATTAAAGAAAGCTCCAGCACTGATAGAACCAAATTAATAAACAACCAGGACTCTTGGACGAACACTCATTGTAGTGTTGGGGTCTGATTTTTATAATTCAAAATTATTTATCATATTTCAACCATTTTTTCCTTGGATTCTTTGCCTCCTAAAGTGTTTTTATTGAAAGTTAACTAGTTTTTGAGAAAAAGGAATGTTGTAAATCCCCCCTTGCTGCTTGGAGAGTGTTAATTATACTCAATGATTGATATGTTTCCATTTATTCTTTCCTTGACTCCCTGGTAAGTTTCCCAAAGTTATAATAAGGGAATCATGTTCTGCTCACTCATAACTGAAACAATTCTTGCAAAAAATATTTCAGGATCTTTTTATTAAAATATCTTCAATAACAAGACAAAATGTTTTCCTTAAAATTTACGAATGTATTCAAGATTGTACAAAACAAACTCTCCCCTTTATATAATGAAGTAGAAGAAAATCTGGAAAGCTGCTTTTGGTGTTCATGAATGTGGGTTATGTCAGCAGAGAGCCTGGAGGGCATTTCTGGTTTTGAGGTAATCAACCTTTTAAAATGCATAATATACTTTTATGTGGTTTTAATGAGTACAAAAATATATTTGCATGTAGCATAAGGACTTTCCCCCCGTAAAACATGAGTTACCTTAAATCTTTTCCTTTGGGTATATATTAAGGCATGTTTATAAATAAACTGCTCAGAGCAAAGGGGCTCCAGCTCCTATGTTTGTGCCAGGGGAGAGTGGTGTACCAGAAAAAGCAAGAGATGTGGAGTTTTTCCAGTTGGGTCCCCTGGTAGAAGATAGTGAGATGGAGTTTCAGGTGCCATGTGTGTAGTAGGGATCAGTACCTGTGAAGGAAAAGGGGGGGAAACAGGATGGGACATAGAGAGAAGTTGAATTGCCATGCAAGCCTGACAAAGCTTCAGCAACCCTGGCAGGGAGCGCTGGAATGTTGTCCATCAGTGTGCCCCGAATTGGGTGGAAATGCCTGGGCCTTTATCCAGAGGCAGATGAGGCGGACCCTAAAGGAGCTGACAGCTGGAGACTGTCTGCCAACCTCACTCCCCACCGTTGGGCAGCAAATCCTTCCTTGAGGTAGACCTTGGTGGTGCATTTCGTCTACCACAGTCCATCGCTTTAGCACCTCTCCTTCTGGATTCCTTCTCTCCCAGAAGGGAAATGTATTAATAGAAGAGTGATATTAGTGAGCCAAACTACAGCCCCCACTGCGGCAGTTGGTCTTAGGGCTGCAATTGATACTTAGCACCTGCTCCCTCCACTACCGATTCTAGGTCACTCTCACCCGTAGCCACTGCCCTCTGGTGGCCCTGATGGCTGCCTGGCTGGCCTGACCCAGACCCTCATTTCTGAGCGGCTGAGCCACCTGGTCATTATGCCCTTCTCAGGCTGGGGCTACTGTACCTGCCCACTTAAAGTCACGATTTGGCAAGGGAGTACTAAGATATGCCCAGGTGGCACATATATTTCCACACATATTCCTCCCTACCTGCATTGTGGAACAGCAGCCTTACCTCCTCCTGATAATTAGGATGAATTGCCACTGCCAAGTCAGTGACCCCTCTTCTGGCCTGCTGGTCTCTGGACACGAGGAGCCTACCGTGCCCAGGCAGAAGCTATAGCTTATCATTCAATGGGACAATTGCTGTGTTCCTAGAGGAGATGCATCCCCATTGAAGAGTAGGTCCTCTAGCCCTGTAGTGTGTAGGGGAGAAAAGATCTCTCTCCTCACCCATCGCTAGGTTCATGGCTGAGGCCCCTATAACAAAAGACCAGTTAACAAGAGAAAAGCCTATAAATTTATTTAATATTAAGATGTTTTATGTGACACAGAAGCCTTCAGAAATGAAGGACCCAAAGGAACAGGGAAAACTGCTCCTGCTGTTTTCTCAAATGTCAAGGTATTATATTAAGGGGGAGCATATCCTGAACCCCATCAAGAGTCACAGGGCACAAAATGCTTGTATTAGGATTCAATTTAAAAAATGGAACCATCAGGAGATTTTATTTTTATACCTATATCTATCTATCCATCTATCTATGTAGACATCAGAAATTTGAACTTAGTTGTAGGAGTGGGACTGGTTTAACAGTCTCTGCAGTCTTCACATTTAATGCTGGAGCTTGAAGTCTGCAGGGCAGTCGGGAGGGGACAATGAATGCAAAGTGAAGGAGGACAAAGACAAACTAGAACCCAGAAGCATGAGTTGGAACCCGGGAGGATCAACTGGAATCTGTATCAGTCCCTTGTTCTCTCCAACTTGAATGATGTGGGTACCCTGCAGAAGAAGCGGGTGCCCTTTGCCCACAGCTACACACACATCTGGCCTTTGTCCAGGAGTCTGAGAAGCTAAAGGAGGGTTGGGAGGAAGGTGTAGCAGCAGCTGCAGGCCCGGTTGTTGCCACACAACGACGAGGTGAGCTGGTAGGTAAGTGACGATGTGCATGAGCTACAACTGCACCTGGTGCCCCCATGCAGATTTTACAACGTAGAAACTGTATGGCTTCTACTTCATTAAGGCCCGCCAAATCTGCAAAACATCTCTTGTGGATGTTTTCCACTCTAATTGGAAACATATAGGTAAGGGAATTAAATTCTGGGAAGTATAGTTCAGCTGGCTGTTCCAATGCTCTATCAGACCAGCAGTTTCTGGCTGGAAAGTTAAACCCATACTTTAAATATGTGTCTATTCCCATGAGAAACCATTAGCCCTTTCACGAGGGAAGGGGCATAATGTTGTCAACTTGCCGCCAAGTAACAAGCTCATCTTCTCAAGGAATGGTGCCATATTAAAGGCTCAGTATTGGTCTCTGTAGTTAAATGGAGATACAGTGAGAATAACCACCCCCACATACCTTAGATTTTTATGGATGACACTAATCTGCAAATACCCCCACCCCAGGGGATCGATGATTTATTATCTTGGCCAGGAGTGGTGATGGCGGTGGTTTAGTATCAGAGATTTCCACTTGGCCTTCCACACTGTGATAGCTTTTATCTCACTGGCCAAAGACACAAAGCAGTGGTTGGCACAACCACCCAATCGTACACTTGGAGACTAGGGTAATGACCACCGAGTTCTTGTACTCAGCGGACTTCCCATGGCTACATCTTGGCCAGGACTCCATTTATTACCTGGTCCCCATATGTTCCCACTCTGATAGTAGGCCATGATGATGCTTTGGGTCTCTGGGTATCTACGTCAACTAAGACTTGAGGTCCAAGAGTCCTCGAAATGTCTAAATATTCCCTTTCTCCAGTGCACGGTAAACCAGATAAATGGCCAGAGGCCTCTGAAGAAGGAAAAAGGAGAATCATGGCAGGGTACTTCTAAGGATCTATCCACCTCTTCTATCAGTGAGTTCTGGTTTTGAAAACTGGCTCAGATATGGAAACTGTACAGGAATCACAACTTTTTTATTGAAGTGACTGACCTCGGCCTCCCAGATTTTTTTCAGCTGTTGTTGTAAGCTGAATGCTACTCTTTTCAGCTGCTCATAAATTTTTCCCCTAGAGATGCCCTGTTCTATTAAGCATTTCCATAATTCTCCTGGGTCAGACTTCCTTGACTGCCATGTGAATTTTGTCTTTATATAATAATTGCAACCTCCTGGCTTCTGGCGATTAAGCACCACAACCTGGCCTCTGCTGTTTCGGATCCTATCATCTGCAGTGCTATCAGTGAGCTAAGTTTATATGGGCTTTTTCTACTGGCTTACAGAAGAGGCCACCACTGCAATTTTGAGTGATGCTTGTTGGTGACCCTCTCACCAGTATATTCCTCATGGCCTCGTTCAATAGTGTGTCCTCTGGATCTTTCCGTGGAATATAATCTTCTGGTGGGTTGTACATAGTAATATTGGTTCCAGAATACCTACTTCCTTGAGCATTTTAATCCCTTCCTATACTATTTGCCACAGCAATTCTGACATTTCAACTTCACTTGGCATAAGCTATAATATTTTCCTTACTTCTGGGAGCCATCCTAGTAGAAAATTTTGCTTTTGGGGTCTTAGTCATGCATTCTTTGCCTAGGCCAATGTCCAGAAAAGTTTTTCCTATATTTTCTTCTAGAATTTTTATTGTTTCAGGTCTTACATTAACATCTTTAATCCATCTCGAGTTAATTTTTGTATACAGCGAGAGCTAAGGATCCAGTTTCGTTTTTCTGCATGTGACTCTCCAATTTTCCCAGCACCATTTATTGAAAAGGGTGTCCTTTCCCCAGTGCATGCTCTTGTCTACTTTGTTGAAGATCCATTGCTTGTAGGTATTTGGCTTTATTTCCGGGTTCTTTATTCTGTTCCATTGATCTATGCATGTACTTTTATACCAGGACCTTTCAGCCAACTAAATTAAAACAAGTAATGCATTGGATAAAATTGATGCATTTTTTCTCTATTGCAGTAAATATCCATTCATGTGAAAGTTTATGTGTGACTTATATTTAGAAATCAGTAGTGTCTAATAAAGAGCTTGGCACTCAACAAATAAATATTTTTTCAATGAATGAACAGGAAGGACTGTGCCTATTTTTTAGAGGAGAAAAACAATGTTATGAGAAATGAAGAATTATCTGAAAAATTGTATCAAATAATAAATTCAGAATATTCGATTTTCATGATATAGCTACATTAGTCGACTGTCAGGTTAGGAAATCCTTTAGTTTGAAATGCCCTTATCAGTGGGCTGAGAAATCCCTATCAGGTGGGGCCTACACAGCCAGAGACAACAGGTGTTTCCTTCCTTGTAACAGGAACATCTTGTTAGCAAGATTTACCTGTGGCTGTACTATCAGTTTCATTCAAGTAGGCTCCTGTTTAGATATCTTGTGAGAATCAAATATGACTATATATCTAAGAAGATTTGTAATGGACTGTGTGCCTTTGTTTCCATTAATATCATTTTCTGCCCAATCACTCCCTGCTTGAAAGGTTATTTCAAGCCACCGTAAAGGAGCCCTAGCCTTAAGACCTTGCTCAAAAGTGCCAGTTTCTTTCTGAAAGCTGGATGTTAAATAATTTCCCCTTCTTTCCAACCAAACAATAAGCTCCTTGATTACCAGAGTACAGATATTCAATAATACGTGTTGAATTATTTAGTGACTGAATGAAATATTTTTAAAAGGCAATAAAAAATAAGCCTTTCTTGCTGAATGTAAGGCCTCATTTGTTCCCCACTCTATTGAATATGTTGGTTCTGAAAAGAATTGAGCTACTTTAATTTTCACTCTAGGCTTTCCCCAAGTTTGGTAAAGCTTTCTATGGAAACTTTTTTTCTTTGTTAGAGTATTATTTTTAGTTTTATTTATGTTACTCGCTATATATATACACATATAGTGTCTCTGTTATAGTCAATATATTTGTAACTTTTTCTACTTAAATTTTCTATACAAAGTCATTGCCAATGGATGTAGTCTTTGATGGCATAGAGCTTAAATAACCAAAATACACTTTAAAAGTTTCAGTCTTGGACCCCTCCTTCCCCCAAAGAGAATAATTAACAATGTCATAACTTGCACGCATAAATAGTATCTAAAAAAAAATCACATCTCAAGTCAAGTACAAAAAATATCCATACCACCTACTTTGAATTGCAATATTTCCATTACCCTGTACAATATTTCACGTAGAATTTAGTAGCTTCTGAAACACTCATTATTTAGTTTAATTACTGTTACCTTTGCAGAAGAGTGCGACATTACAGAAATAGTTTTACTTCATTATAGAAATTTTCAAACATACACAAAAGTAGACAGAGTCATATAGTGAACCTCCATGTATACATCACTCAGCTTCAGTAATTGGCAACATATGGCTCAACTTGTTTCGTCTATATTCCCTCCATTCTTCTGAACCCTGCCCCTCAGTCCACCCTGCCAAACTGCTACTGAACAATTTTAAAGCAAATCCCAGACAGCATATCATTTCACCTATAAATGCTTCAGTTATAAAACCTTTTGAAAGAGGTATTTGCCATGTCTTATTGTTTACTTGTGTGTATAACAATATTGGTCCCCCTGAGGAAGATATACAAGGAGATATTTGGAACAAGGCAGTATTGATATTTAGTCCTGCATTTAAAAAAATAATAATAATACAAGGCCAGGCACGGTGGTGCACGCCTGTAATCCTAGCACTCTGGGAGGCTGAGGTGGGAGGACTGCTTGGGCTCAGGAGTTTGAGACCAGCCTGAGCAAGAGTGAGACCCTGTCTCTACTATAAATAGAAAGAAATTAGCCAAACAACTAAAAATAGAAAAAATTTGCCGGGCACGGTGGTGCATGCCTGTAGTCCCAGCTACCTGGGAGGCTGAGGCAGGAGGATCACTTGAGCCCAGGAGTTCGAGGTTGCTGTGAGCTAGGCTGATGCCATGGCACTCTAGCCCGGGCAACAAAGTGAGACTCTGTCTCAAAAAAACAAAACAAAACAAAAAAAACAACCAAACAAAAAAAACAGCTTAAAACAACACACATATTTATTATCTCACAGCTTCAGGATCCAGGCATGGCTTAGCTGGGTCCTCTTTTCAGGGTCTCTCATAAGGCTGCAATCAAGGTGTTGGCTGGTGCTGAGGTCTCATCTGAGACTCAACTGGGGAAGGATCCACTTCTAAGATCTTATTTCCTTGCTGGCTGTTGGCCAGAGTCTCATCTCATTTCCTTGTTACATAAGCCTCCCTGACGTGGCTGCTTGCTTCATCAAAGCATGCAAGCTGAGAAGGCAATAGAGACAGAATTTGCTGGCAAGATGGAGGTTACTATCTTATGTAATGCAATCATAGAAGTGACACCCCATCGTCCCTGTCACATTCTATTGGTTAGAAGCAAGTCACAGGTCTCAACCACACTTTAGGAGAAGAGATTATACCCAATGTGAATTCCAGGAAACTGTGATCATTGGGGGTGTCTAAAAGCCAACCCATCGCACCTGGGATGGTTGAGGCTAGTTGATAGGATCCAAGGTCAAAACGGCCTACAGTGCAATGCCCAATCACTCAGGAGCAGGGCTCTACTAAGATTGAATGTGGAGGAGAGACATTGGGTACAGCAAAAGATCCCTTGGTCAACCTCCACTGATCTGATCAGAGAGACTAACATGTTTTCTGGTCTTTTTGTGAAATATACTCACCAATGATAGAGGTTTCTGCACATGGGAAGATATAAGGCTTCTCTCAGGCCAGCACTAAGTATTATTAATACTTACGTTTCCTCCATTTGGGTGGTATGCCTTCCACAAGTCAGGAACTTATAAACTTGTAAAACTGATAATACCAGTTATTGTGATTACATTATTGTATAACTAAATATTACATAAATCAAAGAGACATGGCTATGAAAAAGGTATTTTTACAAAAATTGAGTTTAATGCTATAGAAATTATTGCTAAATCACTCAAGTTGCTAAAAACATCATTATCAACTTAGTTGTGGTTGAACCATCTGTAAAAATGGGGAAAAACATAAAAACCTAGAAGGATTCTGCTCTCAGATTTCTTTGCCCACATCTCGAAGTTCTTTATCCACTTTAAATAAACAGAGACTGGAAAGCAGATGAGGCATAAATGTGCTGTTTTTATATAAGAAGAGTAAGGAGAAAAGCCCATTGGCATGTTCATATTTGGTGAAAAATCCTAAGCTTTAAATTAGTAGATTGGTGAATAAGTGTACAACTATAGGTTTAAAGGTAGATTAAAATGTTCATGCATAATTTTTCCATTTTTGAATAATTTTGTAGTTTTAAGTCAGGCCTGGCTATTGACAGTCTTCTTTCTTATCCTGTAGGCATCTCAGGTGAGGTTTTACTTCCCATCTACCTTTTGTTTTGCTTTTATCTCAGGTGGTGCCACCCCTACTTGACCCAGTGACTTCTACTCCCCAGCTCCTAATGGCTGGTGTTTGTTGCTGGGTAGCTGACTTCATCCACCCATGGGCTTAGGTGGCTGGAAATCCAGCTGATTGATGTATGTATTAAGCACCCTGCTTCTCCCAGCTCAAGATGTTTTCCCAGGCCTGTGACAAGCTGAAACTGCTGCAGCCATTTCAATTGCTTGGCCAGCTGTAGCTGTGGACCCTTCAAAAATCCAAGGGTCTGAGAATAGAGACCTGAGGGGCTTTAAATCTAGCTGTGTTCACAAGCTTACCACTTGATCTGGTTGTCTGTAGGAAAGCCCCAGCTGTTAGGTCTCACGGAGACATATGATCATATACAACCTGCTATCCTTCCCTGACCTGCCCCAATTGCTTCTTTCCTTTTTGGTAACGGTTTTATTGAGATATAATTCATATATAATACAATTCACTCATTTAATGTGTACAAGTCAATGGGTTTTAGTACATTCACAGGCATGTGCAACCATCACCACTATCTAATTTTAGAACATTTTCATCATCCCAACAGGAAAGCCCGTACGCAATTAAGCAGTTGCTCCCCATTTCCCTCTTTTCTCAGCCCTTGACAACCACCAATCTGCTTTCTGTCTCCATGAATTTGCCTATTCTGGGCATTTCATATAAATGGAATCTTATAATATATGACCTTTTATATTTGGTTTCTTTCACTTAGCATAATGTTTTTAAGGCTTATCCATATTGTAGCAGGTATTAGTACATCATTTCTTTTTATGATTGAATAATATTTCCATTGTATGGATATACCACTTTTTGTTTATCTGTTCATCTGTTTGTAGACACTTGGGTATTTTTACATTTTGGCTATTATGAGTAATGTTGTTATGACATTCATGTACAAGTTTTTCTATGGACATATGTTTTCATTTCTCTAGAAGTAAAATTGCTGAGTCATATGGTAACTCCATGTTTAACCTTTTGAGGAATTCTAGATGTGTTTTTAAGAGAAAGTCAATTCTTAATTCTTAGCACGTAAATTTCCTACTTCATGGATTATTCGCCATCCAGTTTAATCTCACACTTGCATCCCTGTCACTCATATAACCCATGATCATTTAGTGTCTTCTCAGAGAACAAAAACAAATTTAATTATTATTCTTATCATAAATAGAATTTGGCAACTAAAAATAATAGAACTGAGCAAAGAAATATACATAAATTTTGGATAAATTAGGAACTGACCACTACTATTTAGTTTATACACTATTCTCTTTGTATGTAATTAGGCCAGGAATTCTTACTGTAATCAATTTGAAAAATCAAGCACACTACTTATATCTCACTAGTTTATTTCTGCTGTTATTTTAGCAAGATGGTCAAAGGAAGTAGTTGGTCTTTAATATTTTACAAAATTTTCTTTTTTGCTGTAGTCTACCTATGGTCCCCAATACCGGACCCCATACCAGTACCGGTCCATGGCATGTTAGGGACTGGGCTGCAGAGCTCTGCCCCCAACCCCATCATGGAGAAAAATTGTCTTCCATGAAACTTAGGGAAGGTGGGGGCACACAGCAGGAAGTGAGTGGCAGGCGAGGGAGCTAAGCTTCATCTGTATTTACAGCCGCCTCCCATTGCTTGCATCACAGCTTGAGCTCTGTCTCCCCTCCTCACCCCCATCCATGGAAAAATTGTCTTCCATGAAACCGATCCCTGGTGCCAAAAAGGTTGGGGACCACTGGTTTGACTATCAGCCTCTTTAACTTCCTGTACTGCTGCCTGAGTAACCCCCCTTCCTGAGTTGGCCTCACAAAGATGTGCTTGGGTTGCTTGTCCAAGATGATATTTTAAATAGAAATATAAAAGGAACTGGCTGGATTAGCCAACAACTGATCTCCTCTATTCTCTTTCTACTTTTACCCCAACTTGAACACCAATCCTCATCCTCACCCCAATTCTAAACCCCCCTGTTCACCCACAAAAATACCACTCTTGAGAAAAAAACCAAGGGGAAGTGGAAGGAAGTGCATAAAAGAGCCATTTGGGGGTGGGTTGGCACATTAGAAAAACCTTGAATAGCTGCCTGCCTTAGCTTGCCATCACTTAGCTTCAACCTTCCAATAAGACCATTTAGGTTTTACCCATTTCCTTTTGTAGAGAGAAATTAATCTTTGGAGATTTGTAATCTCACTAAAGTTTTAAATTAGACGTTTTGTTAAACTATGTCTACACAGGCAAAATATAAACTGGATTTGAGAGCTACACTGATTACCCTGGTAATTCAGGCATAAAATGAGAATTGGATAAAATGAGAATTTTTTGTGGTAAATCTTTCTCATTCTTTATATTACCTAAATTCGAGGGATTGTAATGATACCACGGTCCTTAGGGTTCATACTGGGGGCATTATAGTTTGGGCCTTCAGGTCTTTTAGTAATTAGAACCTGGATGATAAAACAAGACTTTTACCAAATCCCAAGTGATGTTAAGCAAAGCAATGTTTCATAAACATAGCAGATAATTGCTCTACTTTTTATTTTACTTCATTTTAGAGTTATGGTTTGGAGAATTCTATTACAACAAAGTGAATCTTAACAAACAGAATCTCGAAATTCTGTTAAAATAGTTTTAATTTTAAAACTCTATTTTACAATTCTATTAAAAGCAAGTTTTAATATTAAAACCAAAGCAGCTTTCACCCAGACATGCGTCTCTGTGTGTCTGAGGCAGCAGTGACTCTTTATAGTTTACAATGAACCAGTCATGACAAGTCACCATGATCCATTTCAGGCCAGGCCCTCTTCCATTGACTCCCATGGAATCCGAATGGTTAAAAACTTGTATGGCACATAATGCAATATAGTAGAAAAACAGGACTTTCATCTTACAGTTAATTCTTTTAGTTTACTTTTTTCTGATTATAAAAGTTATACATATTCATTGTGGAAAATCTAGAAAATAGAATGTGCTCTTAGACCCACTGAGTCCGTTTCTAGGAATCCATTCTTGCACATAGGCTCAGTGATTTGTGATGTCCATGGATGTTTCTGTGGCATTGTTTGTAAGAACAAAATGCTAAAAATAAAGAAATGTCTATCATAAGGGAAATTGTTTAATTACAGTATCTTCACACTGTGGAATCTATGCAGCTCCACACTATGGAACCTATGCAATCTATGTTTTTAATTAACATTAAAAAATGTTAATCTATATGAACCGATATGGAATGGTTTCTGACACACATATTTCTTTAAGATTAATTATATTTTCATCACAACTAGACATTGCTTATCCTGTTGAAGAGGCTGAATCTTGATTGCTTTAGTAAAATACATTGTCTTAACCCAGAACTAAGGAGACAGTTTTGACGAGGAAAGCTTACAGAGTAAATACAATCCCTCTTTGTGACTAGTATATATTTTCTCTTTATCCACATAAGCTCCCACTTTCTGCCTTCTTTCTGTCATGGCGGGGTGGTGAGGTGTTCATTTTAATTTTTAGCAAAGTAACACAAGCACAAGATTAAAAATATGAAATAGTACACGTTTTTAATGAAATGCAATATCCGCCTGCTTCATTCTTCTCCATTTTCAGACACACTCCCTAGAAGTAATCATTTTTAACCATCACTGTTTTTATTCCTTCTGATGATAACCCACTTAATGCCAGATAATATGCACATAATTTAAAAACTCAAATTGTGCTAAAAATGCTTATAATGTAAACCATCAGTCTCCTGACACATCTCCTCTATTTCTGCTCCTCGGAGGTAATCACTTTCTCATCCTTTTTCCTGTTTTGTTTAATAAGGTATTACATTCACATGGCTCAAAAATTAAAAGTACATAAAACAAGAAGTATACATTGACAAGGCTCACTCCCTCTCCCCTTATACCCCACTTTTATCTACCTTTTGTATGTTCTTCCAGTGTTTATGCAAATATGTATTCTCCCCTCCTTTGTTTCACAAAAGTAGAACACTATAAACACTGTCCTGCACATTGCTTTTTAAATATTTAACAACATATATTTCATATCAATACATAGAGAGCTTCCTTATTTTTTAATAGCTGCATAATATTCCATTGGGCAAATGCACCATAATTTATTTAACCAGGCCTTGACTGATGGAGACTTGGCTTGTTTTCAGTCTTTTAACTGATATAGAATGTTTTGGAAATAAAACCACAGACTTGGCAATTTTTGAGATATGAGTTTGGTCATTTACTAAACAAATAAACAAAAACGCTTTCAGGAAGAGATAAAGAGAGCAAGTAACTCCCAGGCAAATGTTAACTAGTTCTCTTTTATACCTGAGCACAATCTAAGTTTTTTTTTTTTTTTGAGACAGAGTCTCAATCTCTTGCCTGGGGCGAGTGCCCTGGCGTCAGCCTAGCTCACAGCAACCTCAAACTCCTGGGCTCAAGCAATCCTACTGTCTCAGCCTCCCGAGTAGCTGGGACTACAGGCATGTGCCACCATGCCTGGCTAATTTTTTCTATATATATTTTTAGCTATCCAATTAATTTCTTTCTATTTTTGGTAGAGACGGGGTCTCGCTCTTGCTCAGGCTGGTCTCAAACTCCTGAGCTCAGGACGATCCGCCCGCCTCGGCCTCCCGGAGTGCTAGGATTACAGGCGTGAGCCACCACGCCCGGCCACAATCTAAGTTTTATGTCATAAGTCTTTTCAGGCATAGTTTGGGGATCCATAGGAAAGGCAGGCCCTTGCACTCACAAGTAAACAAACTTCACAAAACTGATAATATATATTTGAAAAGCATTTTAAAAACAGGAGGAGTAATAGAAACCATGTAAAATACACACTTAACAAAAGACTTAAAATATGTTTTGAAAACAAAAGAAGTCATAGTCGTTCAGAAGAGCCATGGGGAATATAATAGTGAATATCTGTAAAGGTTTATAAATTTTGTTCAAGATCAGGATTCTTTTGTTTGTTGGGTTTTTTAATTAAATATCTGATTATGGGCCACGTGCACTAGCTCATGCCTGTAATCAATCCTAGCATTCTGGAAGGCCAAGGCAGGAGGATCGCTTGAGCTCAGGAGTTTGAGACCAGCCTGAGCAAGAGCAAGACCCTGTCTCTACTAAAAATAGAAAAATTAGCCAGGTGTGTGGTGGCATGTGCCTGTAGTCCCAGCTACTCAGGAGGCTGAGGCAGGAGGATCGTTTGAGCCCAGGAGTTTGAGGTTGCAGTGAGCTATGATGACGCCACTGCACTCTGCCTAGGGTGACAGAGCAAGACTCTGTCTCAAAAAAATAAAAATAAAAACAAACAAATAAATAAATAAATAATAATGTGATTATGGGGGCTGCTTTCTTTTTCAAAAAATAACCACTTCCAAAGTATTTAAAGTCTTCTTGGCTGTATTTTCCTCAATATTTCTAAAAAAAATATTATATACATATTGTTATTTCTTGATTTGTTTATTTGAGACATTAGCCATTCCCTTTTTATTGCAGTAGTTGAGGACAAATCTCTCTTCTTATCACTACTGCCTGAATTTTTGCATCTCCCTATATTCCTATCCTAGTTTTTAGTTAAACCAATATTTGGTATTTATATTATTATAACCGTGTAAATATTATTCACTGATCCATTCTGGGTTTGTTTCTTACTAACTGCCCATAGCTGTGGTCTTGAGACTTCCTTCTGCTGTCGTTCTGGAAATCCCTTTGTCTCTGTTCTGTGTTAAAATATCTTGAGTCCTATGTCTTCTTCTTTTGTTTACTCTTTAACTGTGAAAAAGAAAATCCTCTTATTAGAGAAAGAATGCATACGAAATACTTTTCGAAATTTGCAGATGTAAATAAAAATGTTCTGTCTTCATATTTATTTGTGATAGTTTGGCTGAGTATAATATTCTATTGTAATTAGGAAATAATTTTCTTTAACTTTTTAACTTGAAATTCTATCCATTTTAATAGATGTAGTGGTTTTTAATTTGCACTTCCTTGATAAATAATGATATTGAACACTTTTTCCCATGCTTATTGGCCATTAATATTAATATTTCTTTTCTATGTGAAATATCTGTGAAAGTCTTTTGCCCATTTTCCAATAAGGTTGTTTGTATTTTCACTGTTGAGTTGTAGGAATTCTTATATTAATACATTCTGGACACAAGTTCTTTGTTAGCTACATGGTTTGCAAATATTTTCTCCATGTCTGTAGTTTGCCTATTCTGTGGATTTCCTAATGGTGTCTTCTTACATACACATATTTCATTGTATTTTTAATTTATTAATAATAACCATTTTCTGTCATCTGTGAATGAAGATACTTTATTTCTTTATTTTCAATCTGCATGACTTTTATTTATTTTCTTGTCTTATTGCCCTAGCTGGGACTTCTAGTACAATGTTGTATAAGAGTGATGAGCATGGACATCACCTCCTTGTTCTTGATTTTAGGAAAAAAGCATTCAGTCTCTCAACATTAAGTAAGATGCTAGTTATAGATTCCTTTTATCAAAATTTGAAAGTTCTTTTCTACACAAAAATGAGAAAAAATATTTGCAAACCGTATATCTGGTAAGTATCCAGTATCCAGAAAATATGAAGAAGTCTTACAACTCAATAACAAAAGGCCAAACAATCCAATTTTAAAATGGATAAAAGATTTGAATAAGCATTGCCTTAGTCAGTTTGGGCTCAATGTTGAACAAAAACATTGATCCATAACAGTTATGGAGTCTAGAATTCAAGATCAAGGTTCCAGGTTCCTGATTTATAGATGGCCATCTTTTCCTTGTATCCTCACATGGTGGAGAGAGAGAGTGGACTAGCTCTCTTCCTTTTCTTATGAAGATACTAATATCATCATGGGGACTTCACCCTCATGAATTAATTAGTTCCCAAAGGTCACACCTCGTAATTCCATCCCATTATGGGTTAGAGTTTCAACATATGCATTATGGATGGATACAAAGATACAAACCGTACCAGGCATTTCTCCAAAGAAAATACTCAAATGTCTAACAAGCACATGAAAGTATGCTCAACATCATTAGTCCTTGGGAAAATGCAAATCCAAACCACAATGAGATATTTTTTCACACCCACTGGGACGGAAAATAACAAGTGTTGGTGACTATGTGAAGAAATTGGAATGATTATATTAATACATTGCTGGCAAAAAGGTAAAATAGTGAACTACTGTGGAAAATAGTTTGGCAGTTTCTCAAAAGTTAAATAAATATATACTCAATTAAAAACCAGTGTTCAAACGAAAACTTGTATACTAACGTTCATAGCAGCATTATTCACAGCAGCCAGGAAGTGGAAACAACCCAAGTTTCCACCAATTGATGAACAGATAAACAAAATGTGGCATATCGATACAATGGAATATTATCCAGCCATAAAAAGGAATGAAGTACTGATACATACTGCAACATGAACAAACCTCAAAAACATGATGCTAAGTGAAGACACCAGACACAAAAGGGTATGTATTATTTGATTCCCATTGTATGGAATATCCAGAATAGGTATAACCGTAGAGATGGAAAGCAACTTAATGGTTGCCAGGGGCTGGTGAAGCAGGTGTGGGGAGAGTGGAATGCAGAGGAACTACTTAGTGAGCACAGGGTTTCCTTTTGTGGTGATGAAAATATTTTGGAACTAGATAGAGGTGATGGTCACATAATATCATGAATGTTCTAAATGGCACTGAATTGTGTACTTTGAAATAGTTAATTTTATGTTATATAATTTTTACTTTAAAAGAGAATGAAGTAATGACACATGCTATAATATGGATAAACCTTGAAAACATAATGCTCAGTGAAAAAACCCAGACACAAATATGAATTATATTGCAATTTTAAAATATCCTTTATAAGCATATAAAAAAAGAATGCTCCTTCTTATTGCTAGTTTGCTGAGAGTTTTTAATCACAAATAGATGTTGAATTTTGTTAGTTGATATCTGCATCAATTGATATAATCATGTTTTTTCTTCTTATTGTTCATATGGCTGATTTGCATTCCCAGGATAAACCCCACTTGGTGGTGGTGTATTATTCTTTTTATATATTTCTGGACTCTACTTGCTAATAGCTTTTGAGGCTTTTGCATCTATATTCATGAGGGATATTGGTCTATGGTTTTTCTTTCTTGTACTATCATTGATTTTGGTTTTAGGATAAAGCTGGCCTCATATTATAAAATGAATCAAAGTGTTCCTACCTCTTCCTAAGAAGAAATAGTATATAATTGTGATTATTTCTTCATTAAGTGTTTGGTAAAATTCATCAGTAAAAACGTCTGAGCCTGCAGATTTCTTTTTTTGTTCTATAAAGGTTTTTTAACTATGAATTCAATTTCTTTAATAGACAGGATGTTTTGAGTTACCTATTTCTTTGGGAGTGAGTGAGTTTTCAGTTTTTGGCTTTCAAAAAATTGATACATTTCACCTAATTTGTTGTATTTATCCACATAGAATTGTTTTTATTTTCTTTTTCGTTTCTCTTCCACTTTATTAAAACAAGCTCAATCCACAGACAAATGGAATTTTTAATCAGTAGTGAAATTTACCCAGCCAATTCTTCTGGTCCTTTGTTAATGGAAAGCACGTAATATCTTGAAGAACAATAAGGACATGCGTGGACATGATGGGGCTGGGCTGCTCGATATCCCTCTCCCCAGTGTGTTCTTTTGCAGTCCCCACAAAGGTGAGGATCCCAGTTTGGCAAAGCCCTGAAATGTACCTCCATCTAAAACTCCTCAATTCTATGTGTTTCTTTTAAACAGGCTCTTTTCTAGGGCATATATTAGGAAAGAAAATTAAGAGAATATGCCCTCCTCCCAGTCTGTGAAAATTAACCATTTTAATCAGCCGAATCAGCCCCAACTTCCAACAAAATAAATCCCACATTGAGCAAGGAAGCAATAGTTTCCTATTATTGTCATCCTGGGTTTATTTCAACATATTCTTTTTATAATATTAATATTACTTTTAATTGACAAATCATAATTATATAAATGTATGGGGTGCAATGTAATGTTCTGATGTATGCATACACTATGGACTATTAAATCAAACTAATTAACATACCTGTTACCTTACTTGCTTATCATTTTTTGAGGTGAGACATTTGAAATTTCCTTTCTAAATTATTTTGAATCACCATGTTCTCATGGAAGTTCTATTTTTAATTTTTTGAGGAACTTCCATACGGTTTTCCATAATTGCTATCCTAATTTATCTTCCCACCAACAATGGAGAAGCCTTTCCTTTTCTGCACATCCTTGCCAACACTTATCTTTTGCCTTTTCGACAATAGTCATTTCAACAGATCTGAGGTGATATCTCATTGTGGTGAGGTGATAGCTCATTTAATTTGCATTTCCCTGATGAGTTGAGCATTTTTTTCATATACCTGTTGGTCATTTGTATGCCGCCTTTTGAGAAATGTCTATTCAGGTCCTTTGCCCATGTTTTCATCAGGTTATTTGTTTTATTGTTGTGGAGTTGAGTTCCTCATATATTTTGGATATTAACCCTTTATCAGATGTATGATTTGTAAATATTTTCTCCCATTCCATTGGAATGGAAACATCTTCATTCCATTGATTGTTTCCTTTCTTACCATGTTTTTAGGTGAGTCACTAATCAATTTAACAATCATTGAGAGTCTACCATGTACCAGCACCACACTAAGTTTTTGGTAATATGCTGGTAAGTTAAACAGATATGATATATCCTGAGTTTCCTAGGTAGAGCTGTTTTAGTATTCCCTTATTATCTTTTTAATGTGTTTGAGGTATATAATGATATCTCTTCTTTCATTTCTGATATTCAAATTTGCATCTCCTTTTCTATGTCAGTCTTACTAAAGGTTTATCAATTTTAGTGATTGTGTAGAAAAGCGTATTTTGGGTTTATTGATTTTCTATATTGTTTTCATCTTTTAAATTCATGTATTTATACTCTTTGTTAGTTCTTCCTTTTTATCATGGCCTCTTTTTAGTGACAAATGCCTGCATTAAAAGAGAAGAAAAGACTCAAATCAACAACCTAATATTACACCTTCAAGAACTAGAAAAAGAAGAACAAATTAAGCCCAAAATAGCAGAAGAAAGGAAATAATAAAAATTAGAGCTGAAATAAATGAAATAGAGAATAGAAAAAAAATCAATGAACTGAGAGTTGGCTTTTTTGAAAAGATAAACAGAATTGACAAACTTTTAGAAAGACTAAGAAAAAAACAAGAGAAGACTCAAATGAATAAAATATGAAAGGAAAAAGGAGACATTACAACTGATGCCACAGAAATAAAAACTAGCATAGGCTATGAACAATTATATGCCAACAAAATCGATAACCTAGAAAAAAATGGATAAATTCCTAGATACATATGACTTCTTTATTAGTCAAGATTCTCCAGAGAAACAGATCCAATAGGAGATAAGTGTGTATGTATCTCAGATGTATTATGAGGAATTAACTGATATAATTATGAAGGCTTTGAAGTCCCATGATCTGCCATCTACAAGCACACCCAGTAATGTCGGTGATGTAATTCCTGTCCAAATCCAAAGGTTTGAGGACCAGGGGATTTGATGATGTAGATTCCAGTCTAGTGGCAGAAGACCAATGCCCCAGCTCAAGCAGGTAGGCAGGAAGAAAAGGGTGAATTCATCCTTCCTCCACCATTTTGTTCTATTCAGGCCCTCAATGAATTGGATGATGCCCACCCACATCGGGGAGGGTAATCTACTTTACTATATCTACTGATTCAAATGTTAATCTCATCCAGAAACACCCTCAAAGACACACCCAGAAATAATATTTAATCTGAACACCTTATGGTGCAGCCAATTTGATAAATAAAATTAATATTCACAAGTCCACCCCTTGTCAACTTGGCACTCATATGAATCTCTTTAAACCATGTTTAATCTCCAAATAAAGATGATAAGGTAATAATTCTACTTAACATATTATTGATACAACTAAAATGCTTTCAACCAAAAATGCACTAACCCCTTCCCTAGAAGAAGAGATAAAATTCGTGAGTGATATTTACTCTTCTTAATATCCCCTGACTTAAATACTATGATGTAAAATTAACAATACCAAAATATTATCATAAAATCAGGACATCTTTAGTTACATGATAAGAGAATAAGACACGAAAGAAAACAAAGATATACATACATACATAGATATAGATATAGATACACACACACAAAGGTATCCTAAAAAAATAAAGAGGAAATACTTATGACAATTACACTCCTCATTTCTGTAACCACATGTTCATACTGGTATTTATAACTACCTACTTTTACTATCAATTCTATAGTCTTTTTGCCTTCAGCAAGCACCTCAGCTGGTCATGATTCTTTACCCGGTGGGATGACCCAAACCTTTATCGCTGAAGGGTCTAGGCCATTCACAGTACTTCCTGGACTGGGTTGTTGTAGTTTTCCATTGACCTTAATCACAGTACATGAACTACTAAAAAACGCCCTAAGGAATCTTCTGTATTCCAGACATACTCTTTCTTACCTCCATTGTGGAGTAGTAGTCCAATTTCCTCTAGCTAGTCAGGATCAATAACCCGAGCCAGCAGCAAAATTCTCTTCTTTGCCTGTTTTTTTCAGAGGCATGAGAAGCCCAAAGTGACTGAATGGTAATTTTAACTTCCAGTTCAATGGAATCATTGTTGTGTCTCCTGATGGAAGCATTCCTTCCTCTGGAACCAAGACCTCTAGGCCAGCAGAACATAAACTTATTGGAACAGGGAGTAAAAATTTTGTTAGTGGGTCTCTAGGGGTAATAGTGAGTGGTACAACTCCAATCTCCACCCCTTAAGTCCTGGTCTCATGAATCCTGGCTATGGAAGAAACAGTACCACATATCAAATGCTGACTCAGAGTATATACAGCCTTCTGGAGAATTTTGCCCCAGCCCTGGAAGGTATTGCTACTTGGGTAGCACTGTAACTGAGTCTTCAAAAGGCCATTGTACCAATCTATGAGGCCAGCTGCTTCAGGATGGTGGAGAACATGGGAAGGCCAGAGAATTCCTTGAATGTGGGCCTACTGCCACCCTTCTTTAAGTATGAATTGAGTTCCTTGATCAGAGGCAATGCTGTGCGGAATACCACCACAGTAGATAAGGAATTCTGTAAGTTCACTGATGGTAGTTTTGGCAGACGCATTACATGCAGGGAAGGCAAATCCATATTTGGAGTAAGTGTCTATTCCAGTAAGAAAAAAACAGTGTCCCTTCCATGATGGAAGCAGTTCAATGTAATGAACCTACTATCAGGTACCTGGCTGATCAACCCAGGCAATGGTGCCATATTGAGGGCTCAGTGTTGGTCTTGGCTGCTGGCAGAATGGGCACTCAGTGGTGGCCGTAGCCAAGTCAGCCTTGGTGAGTGGAAGTCCATGTTGCTGAGCCCATTCATAACCTCCATCTCTGCCACAATGGCCACTGTGTTCATGAGCCCACCGGATGATGAAAGGGGTGGCTGGAGAATGAGGCTGACAGGTATCCACAGAATGAGTCATCCTATCCACTGATTATTGAATCCTTCTCTACTAAGGTCACCCTTCGATGAGCATTCACATGGGACACAAATATCTTCACATTTTTTGCCCATTCAAAGAGGACTATCCACATTGCTCTTCCTAAAATCTCTTTATCACCAATTTTCCAATCATGTTCCTTCCAAGTCCCTGACCAGACAACCAAACCATTGGCCACAGCCCATAAATTGGAATATAATTGCACATCTGGCCATTTTTCCTTCCAGGCAAAGTGAACAACCAAGTACGTTGCTCAAGGTTCTGCCCACTAGGAGGATTTCCCTTCAACACTGTGCTTCACAGATGTCCCAGAAAGGGGCTGCAGTTGTCCCAGCACTACTTCAATGTGCTGCCTGCATATCATGTAGAGCCATTTGTAAACAAGACCCAAGTCTTCTCTTCTGTCAACTGATTGTAGGCAACTCCCCATGAAGCCAGAGGTACAGGATGGGAGAGAGAAGACAGTGAGACGTGGCCCGATAAGAAGAGTCAAATCAAAATATTGTTAAAATATCCGTATTCGATATCATATATGCATTATAATAAAGAAAATTACTGTGAATAGCAATGTTACTAGTATATAACTATTCATATAGAAGATATTTAATAAATGAAGAACTATTTCTTATGCTTTCCTATAACAGTGATTGAAACCTCTGGAGCTATTTTGTCACAGAATAGAACACGAGTGCTGGCAGGGACTTCAGAATTCTTCCAGCCCAGTACCCTCCTATTGCGGAGGAGAAAACAGGGCAGGGCTGGGAGGAGCAGCCAGACCCCCCCCCATATCCACCCCGCAACCCCCAAGCCGTAGCCCCGCATGTGGACTGTCTTTGGGTTAGAAGCTGGGCCTGTGCTGGCAGGGCCTTGTTCCATTCATTCCTCTGTCTCTTCCTTTACCAGGCTTAATGGAACTTACAGACATCTTCAGTACCTCCACACCCTTGAAACCTTGCAGCTCTCAAGCTGTTGGCCGACTTGCAGCCGTTCTGAATGGGTAAGCCATACTGAGAAGCAATACCTCTGAGTTGTGTTGTGCATTTTCTCTGACCCAATCATGTGGACATCCCCCTTGGGTTTCCCAGTCACACAGCCTGCTCTACCCATCCATCTGGCTCATTATGTCACAAGTATTCAGAGGCTCAGCTTCGTTTCAGTCCATCAGGAGTTTATGTTCTATGAGAGAGTTTGAGATTGTCTTCTTCCCTATTACACTCAATGTGAAAAAGTGCCAGTGGAAATAAAAGAACTCATACATCTAAATGAAGCCCAAGACTCAGAGAAGCTGAAGGAGGACATCTCGCTGGAGTTGTGGGACATGTCAACCCAGGCACTTCCCCTTTGCAACAAAGCGAGCTAGCAGGTTAGTGACAATGCACCTGAGCCATCACAGTGCCTAGCATCCTGCTCTGATCTTCAGAATGTCAAAAAAATAGCTGCTATTTCACTTCTGCATTTCAATTCTTATACAATTTTCTCTTATGACCAATTCTAACCTCTAACCATATAGGGAAGGGAATTCTGGGAAATATAATTACAAAAAAATCGAAGGTGACATAGTACGAAACCATCATAATATTCCACTCTATGAATACCACATAATTTATGCATTATAGTTTAGATCGATATTTGAGTTGTTTCCAGGTTTCGACTAATAGAAATAGGGCTATAATGAACATTCTTGTATAATACTTTTGGTGAGCATAAAAAGACATTTCTCTTGGGTTTATACTTAAGTGTGGGATTGCTGGCTGGGCGCAATGGCTTATGCTTGTAATCTCAGTGCTTTGGGAGGTCGAGGTGGGAGGATCACTTGAGATCAGGAGTTTGAGACAATCCTGGGCAACATAGTGAGATCCCATCTCTACAAAAAAATTTTTAAAAATTAGCCAGGCATGGTGGCACAGACATGGTGGCATGCATCTATAGTTCTACCTACTCAGGAAGCTGAGGTGGGAGGATCACTTGAGCCCAGGAGTTGGAGGCTGCAGTGAGCTATGATGACACCACTGCACATAGCTGTGTGACAGAGCACACAGCTGTGTGACAGAGTAAGACACTGTCTCTAAAAAAAAAAAAATGGAATGGAATTGCTGGGCCATAGGGCATGGGGCATGCATACATTCAGCTTATTAGACACTATCAGTTTTCCAAAGTGTATGTATCAATTTACAATCATACGATTGGTGTATTAGAGTTCTACTTCCTTCATTTACCTTTCCATATTTATTATTATCTTTTGCATTTTGAGCTTTCTGGTAGATGTGTAGTGATATCACATTTGAATTTTAGATTTACCCTTGTTTTCTGGTTTTCCTGTATATTTTTGTTTGTTCCTCCTTTCTTGTCTTGTTTTGGGTTAAGTGAATTTATTTTATAATTCTAGTTTAATTTATTGGCCAAGAAAGTATACCTCTATGTGTTATTTTTTGGTCATTGATCTAGGGTGTAAAATATTAATAGTGTTCATAACTTTTCACAGTATGCTTAGAGCTTTTACTGTACTGTTTCACATAAAACGCAGAATATTTGTATCCACATTAGGTCTATTTGTGTCCCTCCCCATCATTTGTGTAACGATTCTCCTATGTATATCTTTTACATATGATATAAACCTCTTAATTGTATCTTTTGCATTAAACAATCATACGTATTTTAAAATAGAACAAAATGTCTTTTATATTTATTCAAATATTTACCCTTTTTGCTGTTCATTTCTTTTTGAAATCTGGGTTTCCATTGGTTTTATTTCTTACCAGCCTGAAATTCTTTTTCTTTCCCATTTCTTGTATTGCAGGTCTACTGGCAACGAATTATTTTAATTTTCTTTTTTCTTTTTTTTTGACTTGAAACAATAAGCATTTATTTAGCTCACAAGTCTTCTTGTTGGCTGGCTGATTCTTCTGGTCTCAGCTGGGCTTACTCAAGTGTCTGCACGGAGGTGCGGATTCAGGACGTGGCTGTTGATTCTTTTTTTTTTTTTTTTAAGTGTCTTAGTTTCTTTTCATTCCTGAAGGATGTTATCATTAGATACAGAAATCTGGATTGACAGTGCTCCCCCCAGCAATGTAAAGATGTTGCTCACCTCTCTTCTGGTCTCATTTTTTTCTGATAAGAAGATCACCGTCATTTGTATTTTAACCCTCTATGTAATGTGTCATTTTCTCTAGCTGCTTCTAAAATGTTCTTATTTTTGGGTTTTGGTAGGTTTATCATAATGTACCTTTATATTAACCCTATTTTGGGTTCACTGAGACTGTCAAATCTTTCATTTTATGTCTTACACCCAATATGGGAAGTTTTCAGACATTATTTCAATTTTCTTTTATGCTATGTTCTCTCCTCTCCCTCTTGAGCTCAAGTACACATATGCTAGAGCCATGGCTGTTTTCCTACAGGATCCTAAGGTTCTGTTCAATTTTTTTTTCAAAATTTTCCCTCTGTTTTAAGATAAGATAATTTCTATCAATTTATGTTTACATTTGCTGGTTTTTTCTTCTGTCATCTCCAATCCTCTATTAGCCCATTTATTGAATTTTTTTATTTCAGATAATAAATTTTTCACTTGTGGAATTGTCATTTGATTCGTTTTTGTACATTTTACTTCTGTGCGGAGATTTCGTAACTACTCATTGTAAGTGTATTTTCATTTACATCCTTGAGCATCGCTTTTCTAAACAGCTTAATTGATATAATTCATTTACCATATGATTAAACCACTTAAAATGTACAATTCAATGGTTTTTATTATATAATAGAGTTGTGCATCAATAACAACAATCCGCTTTGGAACATTTTCATTACCCAAAACTAAACCCCGCACCCTTTAGCCATCATCTCCAACCCCTCCTGCCCACATCCCTGACAATCACTTATCCATTTTGTCACTCTATGGATTAGCCCACTCCGGACATTTCATATTAAAGAAATCATATCTTATGTGAAACTTTGTATTAGGTTTCTTTCACTTAGCATGATATTTCCAAGGTTTGTCAATATTGCAGCATGTACCAGTACTTCATTTTTTTTAATGGCCGAATAATGTTCTATTGTATGGTTCTACGGCAGTTTTTAAATCCATTCATCAGGTGGTAGACATTTGGGTTTCTACTTTTTGGCTATTATGAATAATACTGCTATGAACATTCATGAACAAGCATTTGTGTGGACATATTTTCATTTCTAGGAATATACCTAGGAATAGAATTGCTGGGTCATACAGTAAATTTATTTTTAACTTTTTGAGAAACTGCTAGACTTTTCCAAAGTGGCATCATCTGACATTCCCACCTGCAAAGTATGAGGGATCCATTTTCCACACATCCTCATCAACACTTGTTAGAGTCCGTGTTTTTTTATCCTAGTAGGTGTGAAGTGGTATCTCGCTGTGGATTTGTTTTATATTTTCCTAATGACTAAAGATGCTAAGAATCTTTTCATGTGCTTATTGGGCATTTAGGTATCTATTTTAGAGAAATGTCTCTTAAGATCAATAACAATGTTTTTAAATTTTACAAATTCTGATAAAATACACATAATATAAAATTTACCATTTTAACTATTTTTAAGTGTACAGTTCGGTGGCATTAAGTGCATTCATATTGTCGTGCAACCATCACCATCATCCTTCTCCAGAACTTTTTCATCTTCCCAAAGTGAAATTCTATACCCATTAGGCACTAATTCCTCATTCCTCCCTGCCCTGGAAAATTACTATTCTACTGGTAACCACTGTTCTACTTTCTCTCTCTTAATTTGACTACACTAGATACCTCACATAAGTGGAATTGTACATTTGTGACTGGCTATTTCACGTAGCATGATGTCTTCAAGGTTCATCCATGTTGTAGCATGTGTCAGACTTTCCTTCCTTTATAAGGATGGATAATATTCTATTATATGGATATACCACATTTGCTTTATCCATTCATCCATATAGAATTTAGTTTGTTTCCACATGAACACTTGCATTGCTTTCACCTTTTGACTATTGTGAATAATACTGCCATGAACATGAGTGAACAAATATGTTTTGGAGTCCTTGCTTCAATTATTTCATATATATATACCCAGAAACAGAATTCCTGGGGTATATGTTAATTCTATGTTTAATTTTTTGAGGAACCACCGTACCCTTTCCCACTGTGGCTGCACCATTTTATTGACACATCCCCACCAGCAATGCACAAGGGTTTCACTTTCTCCACATCTTCACCAAAATTTGTTTTCTGTTTTTTTAATAATAGACATCCTGATGAGTATGAAGTGGTATGCGTTGTGGTTTTGATTTGTACTTCCCTGATGATTAATGATGCCAAGCATCTTCATGTGTTTAATGGCCATTTGTATATTTTCTCTGGAGAAATGTCTATTCGAGTCCATTTTCCATTTTAAAAATCAGGATTGTTTGTTGTTGTTGAGTTGTAGTTCTTTATATATTCTAGATATTAATCCATTATAAGGTATATTATTTTCAAGTATTTTCTCCTATTCTGTGAGTTGTCTTTTTATTCTATCGATAGTGTCCTATGGTACATTAAAATTTTTTATTTTGATGAGGTCCTATTTATTTATTTTTTCTTTTGTTGCCTGTGCTTTTGGTGACACATCCAAAAAATCTTTGCCAAACCTAATGTCATGAAGCTTTTCCCCTACATTTTCTTCTAAGTGTTTTATACTTTTACCTCTTGTGTTTAGGTCTTTGATCCATATTGAGTTAATTATTATATATGGTTGTGATGCTTAATTGTACCTGTCAACTTGAATGGGCCAAGAGATGTGTAGCTGTTTGGTTCAACATTATTTCTGGGTGTCTGTGAAGGTGTTTCCAGGAAGAGATTAGCATTTGAATTGGTGATGTGAATAAAGCAGATGGCCCCCTTCAATGTAGTTGGGCATCGTTCAATCTGTTAAGGGTTTGAATAGGAAAAAATATGGAAGAAGGTTAAATTCACTCTTTCTCTGATGACTTGAGCTGAGATATACGCCTTCTCCTGCCCTCAGTGCTCTTGGGTCTCAGGCTTTCAGACTTGGACTGGAATCTATACCATCAACTCTCTGGCTCTCAAGTCTTTGAACTATACCATGGGCTTTCCTGTGTCTCCAGATCGTGGGACTTCTCAGCCTCCATAATCACATATCATGTGAGTCAATACCTTTATATATATATTTTTCTACTGGTTCTGTTTCTCTGGAGAAATGGTATAAGGTAAGGGTCCTACTTCACTCTTTCTCCACTCTTTTGGATATCCAATTTTCCCAGCACCGTTTGTTGCACAGACAATCCTTGGCACTCTGTCAAAAATCCCTTGACTATATAGGAAGGGTTTATTTCTGAGCCCTCTATTCTATTCCATTGGTCTATATGCCTACCCTTTGTTCCAGTACCACATTTTTTTGATTACTATAGTTTTATGGTAAGTTTTGAAATCAGGAATTGTGAGACCTCTAACTTTGTTTTGGTCGTTTTGGATACCTGAGGCCCCTTAAGATTCCATAAGAATTTTAGGATAGATTTTTCTATTCCTGAAAAAAATATCATTGGGATTCTGATAGGAATTGCATTAAATCAGTAGATTCCTTTAGGGAGTATTGACATTTTAACAAGATTAAGTCTTCCAATCCATGAACACAGGATATGTTACCATTTATTAATGTCTTTAATTTCTTTCAGCAATATTTTATGGTTTTCGGTGTATAACTCTTTTACCTCCTTGGTTAAGTTTACTCCTCGGTATTTTATTATTTTTGATGCTATTGTAAATGGAATTGTTCTCTTAATTTCCTGCCCAGATAGTTCATTGTTAGTGTATATAAATTCAACTGATTTTTATATGTTGATTTTGTATCCCAGAAATTTACTAAATTTATTTACTAGTTCTGTTTTTTTGCAGAATCTTCTAGGAGCTCTACATAGAATAATCATGTAATCTGTGAACAGAGATAATATCACTTCTTCTTTTACTATTTGAATGCCTTTTTTTCCACCTTATTGCTTTGGCTAGAATGTCCAGTATTATATAGAATAGAAATGGTGAATGGGGTCATCTTTGTCTTGTTTCTGATCTTAAAGGAAAAGCTTACAATCTTTGCCATTAAGTATAGTGTTAGTTGTGGGCTTTTTATTATGGACTTTATTATGTTGAGGTAATTTCCTTCTATTCCTAGTTCATTAAGGGTTTTTTTATCCTGAAAGAGTGAACTTTGTCAAATGCTTTTTATGCATGTATTGAGATGATCATGTACTTTTTATCCTTCATTCTATTAATGAAGTGTATCACATTTCTTGATTTGTATTTTGACCCATCCTTGCACCCCAGGAGTAAATCCCACTTGGTCCTTTTAATGTGCTGTTGAATAATATTTGATAGAATTTTGTTGCAGATTCTTCCATCAATATTCATCATGGATATTGTTATGTGGCTTTCTTTTCTTGTAGTATCATTGTCTGGCTTCAATATTATGGTAATGCTGGCCTCATAGAATGAGTTTAAAAGCGTTCCTTCTCCCATTTTTGGGAGAAGTTTGAGGAGAAATTGTGTTAATTCTTCTTCAGATGTTTGGTAGAATTCACCAGTGAAGCCAACTGATCCTAGACTTTCCGTCTTTGAGTTTTAGTTATAGGTCTTTTCAGATTTTCTATTTATTTACAATTCAGTCTTGGCGCATTGTGTGTTTCTAGGAATTTTTCAATTTTACATAGGTTATTGAATCCGTGGGTGTACAAATGTTCATAGTTCTCTCTTATAATCCTTTTTGTTTCTATGAAGTCAATAGTAATGTACACTTCTTCGTTTCTGATTTCAGTTGAGTGCTCTTTCTTTAGTCAATCTAGCTAAAGATTTGTTAATTTTGTTGATCTTTCAACAAAACTAAATTTTGTTGATTTTTTCTATTGTTTTTCTTTTCTTTATTTTACTTTTCTTTTCTCTAATATTTATTATTTGCTCACTTCTACTGTGTTTGAGTTTAGTTTGTTCTTTTTCTAGTTCCTTAAGTTATAAAATTAGGCTTTTGATTTGAGACTCTTTCTTCTTTTTTAATGTAAGCATTTACAGCTATAAATCTCTGTCTTTGCACTGCTTTTACTGCATCCCATAAGTTTTGGAATGTTGTGTTTTCATTTTCTCTTGTCTCAAGATATTTCCTAATTTTCATTATTATTTCTTCTTCATCGATCCATTGATTGTTTAAATCCATATACTTGTGAGTTTTCCAGATTTTATGCTGCATAATGATTTCCAGTTTCATTTAATTATGAATAGAACAGATATTTTACATGATTTCATTCTTTTTAAATTTATTAAGACTTGTTTTGTAGCCTAAAATGTGTTCCATTCTGGAGCATATTCCATGTGCACTTGGGAAAACGTGTATCTTGCGGGTTTTTTTAATTTTAATTTTTAATTTTTTTTAATTTTTTAAATTTCAGCATTTATGGGATTACAAATGTTTAGGTTATGTATATTGTCCTTTCCCCACCCGAGTCAGAGCTTCAAGCATGTCCATCCCCCAGGGGGTGCATGCCACACCTGTTAGGTGTGTATATACCCATCCCCTCCCCCCCATCTGCCCGACACCTGATGAATGTTATTACTATAAGTGTTGATCGGTTAATACCAATTTGATAGTGAGTACATGTGGTGCTTGTTTTTCCATTCTTGGGATACTTCACTTAGTAGAATAGATTCCAGCTCTATCCAGGATAATACAAGAGGTGCTAGTTCGTCACTGTTTTTTGTGGCTGAGTAGTACTTCATGGTATACATTTACCGTATTTTATTAAGCCACTCATGCATTGATGGGTACTTGGGTTGTTTCCACATCTTTGCAATTGTGAATTGTGCTGCTATAAACATTTGAGTGCAGATGTCTTTTTTATAGAATGTCTTTTGTTCTTTTGGGTAGATGCCCAGTAATGGGATTGCTGGATGAAATGGTAGTTCTACTTGTATCTCTTTAAGGTATCTCCGTATTGCTTTCCACAGAGGTTGTACTAGTTTGCAGTCCCACTAGCAGTGTATGACTGTTCCTATCTCTTCGCATTCACACCAACATGTATTGTTGTGGGGCTTTTTGATAAAGGTCATTCTCACTGGAGATAAGTGATATCTCATTGTGGTTTTGATTTGCATTTCCCTGATGATTAGAGATATTGAACATTTTTTCATATGTTTGTTAGCCATTAGTCTATCTTCTTTTGAAAAGTTTCTGTTCCTGTCCTTTGTACACTTTTTGATAGGCTTGTCTGATTTTTTTCTTGCTGATCTTCCTGAGTTCTATATAGATTCTAGTTATCAGCCCTTTATCGGATGTGTAACTTGTGAATATTTTCTCCCATTCTGTAGGTTGTCTGTTTGCTCTTGTGATAGTTTCCTTGGCTGTGCAGAAGCTTTTTAATTTGATCAGGTCCCATTTATTTATTTTTGTTGTTGCTGTGATTGCCTTTGGGGTCTTCTTCATACTGAATGGGGAAAAATTGAAAGCATTCCCACTTAGAACTGGAACCAGACAAGGTTGCCCTCTATCACCACTTCTATTCAACATAGTGCTGGAAGTCCTAGCCAGAGCAATCAGACAAGAGAAAGAAATCAAGGGCATCCACATGGGGGCAGAAGAGGTCAAACGATCACTCTTTGCCGACGATATGATCTTATATCTAGAAAACCCCAAAGATTCTGCTATGAGACTACTGGAATTGATAAACAAATTGAGCAAAGTCTCAGGTTACAAAATCAATGTACAGCAATCAGTAGCATTCCTATACACCAACAGTCCAACTGTTGGTGAGAACCAAATCAAAGATTCAATACCCTTCACAATAGCAACAAAGAAAGTAAAATACTTAGAAATATATTTAACTAAGGAGGTAAAAGACCTCTACAGGGAGAACTGCAAAACACTGAGGAAGGAAACAACAGAGGAAGTAAACAGGTGGAAAACCATACCATGCTCATGGGTCGGCAGAATCAACATTGTTAAAATGTCTATGCTACCCAAAGTGATCTACAGATTCAATGCAATCCTTATTAAAATACCAACATCATTTTTCACAGATCTAGAAAAAATAATTCTACGCTTCATATGGAACCAGAGAAGACCCCTTATAACAAAAGCAATCTTAAGCAAAAAGAATAAATTGGGAGGCATCAATTTACCAGACTTCAAGCTATACTATAAGGTTATAGTAACTAAAACATCACGGTACTGGCACAAGAACAGAGACAGAGACCAATGGAACAGAACTGAGAACCCAGGTATAAAACCATCCTCATATAGCCAATCTAATCTTTGACAAAGCAGACAAAGACATACACTGGGGAAAAGAATCCTTATTCAATAAATGGTGCTGGGAAAACTGGAAAGCCACATGTAGAAGACTGAAACAGGATCTGCACCTTTCACCTCTCACAAAAATCAACTCATGGTGGATAACAGACTTAAACCTAAGGCGTGAAACTATAAGAATTCTAGAAGAAATGTTGGAAAAACTCTTATAGACATTGGCCTAGGCAAAGAATTTCTGTTTCATGTTTTATCTAAAGACTATCGGAAATATAGTTGTTGTAGAAAGAAGTTTTCCTTTCCAGCTAGGCTATCAATGGGCCAATGAGCTGAGCTGATCATGTGTTTTACAAGAAGCCGAATCTCATTTACACAAGTTGCTGGTCTGTGAAAGAAGAGGATTAATGTTATGTCAGTTAAGTGACATGCTATGGTTTGTAACATAAATCCCATGAATTTCTTATTATAGCATTTATTTTTACACCGAAATGGGAGAATATGAATACTTAGATTTCTATATAATGATTTTGCCAACTATGTTGCCAGTCAGTGACTTGTTTGTTGTGAATGCTACTGGGCTGTCTGCCAATTCAGTAGCAATTACCCCACATTGTCATCTTGTCATGTCATGTCATCAGTCTTGAATTCCACTTTTAATAGATTATGAACAAATGTGTACTGAATGAATGAATGCTTTTCTTGTTTATTTTGCATAGGGGTACAGAATCATAAATAAATAGTTTATATCCTGATTCAGCCACCCAGAATTTAAGTCTATCATCATTTAAATGACAAGTCAGATGCCAGGAAGCAGATAGCCAGTGGCATGATGGGATCTTTTATGAACATGAATCATCTTTGCTCCTAGCCAAGGGTATTGTACATAGGAGTCTAGACCAAAATGCCAGGCAGAAGTGAGGGTTAGACTGCTAGAACTCACACGTCTTTCTGTGTTCAATCTCTTTATTTCCTCCTTTAAGAAACTGACCTGCCCTTAACACGAATTCCTGAATGAAGTCTTCATACTGGGGTGGAGTATAATTTCTAAGAGAAGCCCAAGCCTTGAGTTTGTTGAGACCAAGCTAAATGTTTATTGCTCTCTGTTGCCCCTTTTGGATGGAAAGAGGGAATACGACATGCATTTCCTTATAAACTAATATAAGAAACAGCTTCATCAGAAGAGGTGAAAAAAGCAGAGGTTGAGTCTTAGCAACTTTAGGACTCAGTGAATAAGGGCAGGATCAGTTTTAGGTTTGGAAGTTGCTTTGATTGCTTGCTTGAGGGTGTTAGTGGCTTGCACAACTGGGGTCTTTCCCTGACTACTTTTTCTTTCCTTGTTTCATATACTATGTCAGCCCTTTTTCCTCCCTTTCAGAGTGTATTGAAAACTCTGTAAAATCAAACCTGAATACCACCCACACTTGGATAACAGTGCCTGCTCCTGGAAATTACCCAGAGAATTACTGCACAAACAGTCTTTGTAGTAGGTTCAAATTTCTACCTTGCTGCAGAGTTTTCCTGCTGTCTAAATTTCTAACCTGAATTTGGAGACTTGTGTGGTTTCATCTACTACACAATACAGTCTGGTCCCTTACTCTCAGCACTACCAAGCTCTGATGTAACTTATCCTCATCTTAAAGGTCAATTTTGCTTCTAAGCCTACTTCCCATCAAGTCTTTTTATGTGTGCCTTATTTCTTCCAGAAGTGGGTTGTCAACATTGGATCCAGAAAATTTCCATGCTGGCTGGAATACAACTATCAGCATAGAAATTATTCAAGAAAAGAATGGATTAGGGGGTGATAGACATACCTCCAGCTCCATTCCTCCACCTGTTTCCTCAGGACAGCTATCCCAATACTCCTAATACTCCCAACTAGTATAGCCTCTGCACCTAATAGTTTTTAAAAATTGTGAATCATTTATTAAACGGGTGCTAGGTGCTTGGCACTTGCCATAAAATCCTATGAGGTAGGTATTATGAGTCTAATTTTAATATTAAAAGGCATAAAGCTCAGAGAGGACACAATACCTGTGGAAGATCAAAGAACTAGCTTGTGGCAAAGCAGGGATTCAAAACTAGGTTTGTCTGAATCAGTGACATTAGCAAGATGACATAATAGGGAGTTAAGAAGTTCTACCCCTTGTTTCCCCACAGAAACAACAAAACTTATGGTATTCGGGCCAAAATACCTTTATAAGAACTCTATAATCAAGTTAAGAAGTTGCAACATATCAGATGAGCACAAAACCAAGCAAAACTCCTTTGAAAAAAGAGCAATTTTACTTTATCTCTGTCAGCCCCTGCCCCAAGCCTGCACACCTCAGCATCCCGCAAGAGCCACTCAGCCCATGATTTCTCCCTGTGGGAAAGAGTGAGTGAAGCATGCATCTAACACCCCCAGCCTTTCAGAGCACTGCTCAATAGACTTATTTCTATCTTACCTCACTCACAATGCTGAAGCAACCAGCATAGTTAGAATGTCTAAAGGCAGTTAAAAAATAAAAGGAGCAGGTGGTTCTCATCAGCCAGTAGGGTTCTGCAAGATTGAGAGAAGATGCACAGTCTTCTCCTTCAGAAGGAAGGAAGAAGTGGAGTTTGCGCCCAGCCTCCCAGCATTCCAGTGCATTCCTTTAGGAAAAAGCGGAAGGTGGCTTTCAGCAGCCTGTAAGGCATTGTGGGATTAAGAAAAGGTGGACAATCCTGAGACTTCTTCTTTAGGAGAGAGGGAGAGAAGCGGAGTTTGAATTCAAGGTCCTAGCATTTTAGGTGCTACCCTAGGGAAAAGGAGCAGGAGGTTCTCAGCAGCCAGCACAGCTCTGCAGGATAGGACCCAGAAACTTCTCCTTCAGGAGGAAAGGACAGAAGTGGAATTTACACCAAGCCTGCCAGAATTCCAGTGCACTCTCCAAAAGAGATGAGGTGGATAGCTGTTATCAGCTGACACAATTCTGCAGGATGGGTAGAAAGCGCACATTCCAGAATATTCTTCAGGAAGAAGGGAGAGACATGGATCTTGAACCCAACATCCTGGCATTTTAGTGCACTGTCCCAGAGAACAGGAGTGGTTTACAGCAGCCTTCATGGATCGACAAGATTGGGAGAAGGCACACAACCCTGATACTTCTTCTCCAGGAGGGTGGGGGAGGAGTGGAGAATGTACATCCACAGGAAATATTTGAGAAGGAAAACAGAAAGGAAGGAAGACAGGAACAAAGGAACTACGACATAGAAAACAATTAACAAAAGCAGTAGTAACTACTTGGCTATCAATAATTACTCTAAACTTAAGCAAATTAAACTTTCCAATGAAAAGACATAGCATGGCTGAATGGATAATAAAGCAAGATCCAACTATATACTGTCTATAAGAGACTCATCTTAAATTTAAGGACACACATAGGCTAAAGGTGAAGAAATGGAAGAAGGTACTGCATGCAAATGGTAACCAAAAGAAATCAGGGGTGGCTATACTTTATTAGACAAAATAGACTTTTAGTCAAAAACTGTCACATGCAAAAGAAGGAAATTAAAGTCTTATCTTACACCATACACAAAAATCAACTCAAAATGGGTTAAAGACCTAAATGTAGACCTGAAACTGTAAAACTCCCAGAAGAAAATGTAGGAAAAAAAGCTTATTGATATTGGTCTTAATGATGATTTTTTGAACATGACACCAAAAACACAGGCAACAAAAGCACAAATAAATAAGTGGGACTACATAAAACTAAAAAAGTTTCTGCACAGCAAATAAAACAACTGACAGAGTGGAAAATCAACCTACAGAATGGGAGAAATATTTGCAAATCATGTATCTGGTAACAGATTAATTTCCAAAATATATAAGGAACTCCTTAAATCTAAATTAAAAAAAAACAATTAAAAAATGGATGAAGGACTTGAACAGACATTTCTCCAAAGAAGACATACAAATGACCAACAGGTATTTGAAAAGATGCTCGAAATTATTAATTATCAGAAAAATGCAAATCAAAACTACGATAAAAGGTAACCCTTGTAGACTATTGGTGGGACTATAAATTAGTGTAACACTATGGAGAATAGTATGGAGATTCCTTAAAAAACTAAAAATAGAACTACTATATGACCCAGCAATCCCACTGCTGGGTATATATCCAAAGGAGGGGAATTCAGTATATCAAACAGATATTTGCACTCCCATATTTATTGCAGCACTATTCACAATAGCCGAGATTTGAAATTAACCTAAGTGTCTTTCAGTGGATGAATGGATAAAGAAATTGTGGTACATATACACAATAGAATGTCATATAGCCACAAAAAAGAAAACTCTTGCCATTTGCAACAATGTGGATAGAACTAGAGAACATTATGTTAAGTGAAATAAGCCAAGCACAGAATGACAAATCTCACATGTTCTTACTCATATGTGGGGGCTAAATGTTAAAAACAATTGATCTCATGGAGACAAGAGAGTAGAATGATAGTTACCAGAGGTAATGAAGGATAATGGGGTGCGAGGATGTTTAATGGGTGCAAAAATATAGTTAGATATAATGAACAATATTTGATAGCACAATAAAGTGACTATAATCAACAATAGGTTAGGGTAGACTTTAAAATAACTACAAGAGTGGAATTGGAATGTTCCTAACACAAAGAAATAATAAAATGCCTGAGGTGACAGATAACCTAATTACCCTGATTTGATTAATTCACATCATATGCCTGTATCAAAACATAACTTGTACCCTATAAATACAACTATTATGTACCCATAATAATTTTTTAAAACTACAATGAGATATCACCTCACACATGCTAGGATAGCCATTATATTTAAAAAATAAGATAAAAAGTGTTGGCAAGAATGTGAAGAAATTAGAACTTTCTACACTGTTAGTAGGAGTATACAATGGTACAGAAGCTATGGAAAACAATATAGATGTACCTCATAAAATTAAAATTAGAAGTAACATATGATCCATCTATCTCACTTCTGGCTATACATACAAAAACATTGAAATAAAGATCTCAAAGAGGACGCTGCACTCTTGTGTTCATTGCAGCATTATTCAGAATAGCCAATACATGGAAATAACCAAGTGTCCATCAACAGATGTATGGATAAGGAAAATGTGGTATATACAATCAACAGAATATTAAGCCTTAAACGAAGAAGGAAATCCTATCTCAAAATAGCTAAAAGAGAGGATTTTGTATGCTCCCACCACAAAGAAATGATAAATGTTTAAAGTAATGGATATGCTAATTGTCACCCTGATTTGATCATTACACAATGCATATAAACATATTGAAATGTCACATTGTACCCCATAAATATGTACAATTATTATATGTCAATTAAAAATAGAATTTTTTTTAACAAGAAGAAATCATGCCATTTGCAACAACATGGATGAACCTTAAGGTCATTATTCTAAGTAAAATAAGCCAGTCACAGGAGGACAAATACTTCATGATTCCACTTATATGAGGGCTATGGTCTGAATGTGTCCCTGGAAATTTATGTGTTGAAAATTAATCATGTAATAGTATTCAGAGGTGGAGTCTTTAGAATGTGATTAATGACCTTATAAAAGAGGTGCAAGAGAGCCGCTTGTTCCTTTTGCCCTTCTGGCCCTCCTGCCATGTAAAGACACAGCATTTGTCCCCTCCCAAGGAAGTAGCATTCAAAGCACTATCTTGGAAGCAAAGACCAAGTCCTCACCAGACACTCAACCTGCTGGTGCCTTGATCTTGGACTTCCCAGCCTCCGGAACTGTGACAAAATTAATTTCTCTTCTTTATCAATTACCCAGTCTTGGGTATTTTATTATAGCAGCAAAAATGGACTGACAATGAGGTATCTAGAATAGTCAAACTGATAGAAGCAGAAAATGCAATAGTTGCTTGCCAGGGCCTGGGTGGGTGTTGAAGGAAAGATATAAGGAGTTGTTTTTCAATGGGTATAATGTTTTAGTCATGCTACATGAATGAGTTCTAGAGATCTGCTATATAACGTAGTCGCTATAGTTAGCAATACAGTATAGTGCACTTCAAAATTTGTTAAGAGGGTAGATCTCATGTTAACTGTTCTGACTACACACAAAAAAGGGCAACACAAAGGAACTTGGGAGGTATTGGATATGTCCATAACCTTGATTACGGTGATGATATCATGAGTGTTTGCATGTCTAAACCCATCAAATTGTACATATTAAATATGTGCAGATTTTTTGTACATTATACCTCAATAAAGCTGTTATTTTTAAAAGTAAGTCTGTCTGTTTCCAGAGCCCATGTTCCTTTCACCATACCACACCATCTCATTTGCATTAGAAAATCATGGGCTTACGTTGCTACCGCCAGAAAGAGGTTTTATTCAGATAGATAGATGGATATAGATATAACAAAATCAGTCTGCATGGAGGCTGAACTGGTGGGTAGGGAAGAAAGGATGTAATTTGGCTCTTAGAATAAACATTTTATTTCTATGATCAACTTCTCAAACTACTCAACTCCAACTCTAAAGATAGTAAATATGTCCTGCCTAAAACTATATGTATGCTGTATTTCTGTGAAAATATACTTTTTTACTAATTCAAATTACAGAAAATAACAAAACATGATTTTCTTTTTCTTCCTATTCTGTCCTTTTCATGCATTTATCTTAATTCACATTTTCAAAGATAACTTGTTTATAAATTTCCTTTTGAAGTAAAAGCTACATACTATATAAAATTCACAATTTTCACAAAGTGAACATACTTGTGGGATCAGAATCTAGATCAAAATAAAGAACATGACAACTATCCCAGCAGTCTGGGTCATGCCCTCTTCCAGCCACTAACTGACTTTCATATAACTATGATTGTGACTTCATTATTCATTATAGCAGATTGATTCATTTTGCCTGGTTTTGAACTTTATGTAGATGGAATCATAGAGTATACTCTTTTGAGTCTGCCTTGTTTCAACATTATATCTGTGAAACCTATCCACATTGTTGCTTGCAGCATGACTATAAAAATACATAAATATATATATGTTTATATATATTTATATACATTTCTTTTGTATAAATATACCACAATATATTTATTCATCTACAGTTGATGGACATTTCAGTGATTTCCAGTTTGGGGCTATATTCTGAATAATGCTGATATGAACAATCTTGTGTGTGTCTTTTGGTGGACATATGTTATCATTTCTATTGCATATATATTTAGGAGTGGATTGCTTAGTCATAGGATACATACGTGTTCGCCTTAGTAGATTCTGTTAAACAGTTTTCCAAAGTGGTTGTACCAATTTATAATACAATGAGCAGAGTATGAGTCATTCCCCATACTTGCCAACGTTTACTGTTATCAGGCATTTAAATTTTAGGTTTTCTGATATTAATAGGTTTGTTATGTCATTACATTAATTTTATGTAATTTGATGAAGAATATGTTAAGCACCTTTGCATGTTGTAATTAGCCATCTATAGATCCCATGTGTTGAAGTATCCATTAAAGTCTTTTATTCATTAAAAAAAGAGCTTTCTTTTTCATTGATTGTAGGAATTCTTCATATATTTACAATAGGAGACTTTTGTCAACTATATGTATTCCAAATATCATCTCTCACATTCTATGGCTTGCCTTTCCACTTTTTTAATGGTGTCTTTTGGAATACAGAAGTTCTTAATTTAATGAAGTCCAATTTATTGATTTTTTTATTATTACTTTTTATTTCCTTTTAAAAAATCTTTGCCTACCCTAAGGTAATAAAGATGTTTCCTATGCTTCCTTCTAGGATTTTTCTTATTTTGCCTGTTATGCTATGTGGAATAAATTTTTGTGTGTTGCTTGAAGTAAATGTCAAAGTTCATATTTTTCCATATGGATTCCAGGTAAGATACTCTTTATTGAAAAGATCATTTCTTCCACTCAATTACAATACTACCTGTGTCAAAAATCAGGAGGCTGAATATTTATAGGTTTCTGGATTCTCTATTCTGTCCTACTGATCTATTTTAGTTATCTTTGTATAAATACCTATATTATCCATTTTTTATTTTGTGTATTTTGATGCTTTGATATCTGGGGCCCTCCTCAGACTAGACAGACTGCCCTACCCAGGGTTAGCTAATTCCTAGAAATAGCAAACAACTCACCAGGAGTGTGCCAAACCAACTGATCCAGAGCCCATACTGGATATGGGGGAGGGTATGCATGTGTTGGGGCAGCAGGTTTATGGGATATTTCTGTATTTTCCTCTCAATTTTGTTGTGAACCTAAAACCTGTCTACAAAAATAGTCACACAAAGAAAAACATATGCCCAGATAGCTTCAATAGTGAATTCTATAAAATATTTAAACAACAAATATGAACCATACAAAAACACTTTCAGAAAATGGAAGAAAGGGGCTGGGAATGGTGGCTCACACCTGTAATGGTAGCACTCTGGGAGGCCGAGGCCAGAGAACTGCTTGAGGTCAGGAGTTCGAGACCAACCTGAGCAAGAGCGAGACCTCATCTCTACTAAAAATAGAAAAATTAGCCAGGCGTGGTGGCACAGGCCTGTAGTCCCAGCTACTCGGGAGGCTGAGGCAGGAGGATCCCTTGAGCCCAGGAGTTTGAGGTTGCTGTGAGCTAGGCTGATGCCGTGGCACTCTAGCCCAGGCAAAAGAGTGAGACTCTGTCTCAAAAGAAAAAGAAAGAAAATAGAGGAAAGAACCCTTCTTAACTCATTTTATGAGGCCAGTAAGAACCTGATGCCAAAGCCAGACAAGGAAATCCATAGGAAAAATCACACACCATTATCAATCATTAATGTGTACACAAACATTCTTAACAAAGTATTAGAAAACCAAATGCAGAAAAATAAAAATATTACATAGGATTTACCCCAGGAGTGCAAAATTATTTTCACATTTGAAAATCAATGATGTAATATACCATATGAAAAGAATAAAGTACAGAAACCACATGATCATCTCAATAGATGATAAATTTTATATTATGTATATTTTACCATAACTTTTTTAAAAAGAAAATTGGGAATGTGGAATGGAATAAGTACAAACATTACTATAAAACCTCCAGACTGCTCTCTGTGAGGTTGGAAATTTTTGTCATCTTCATCTCTGTATGACCAGTGTAAAAAAAAATGTTAAAAATTTCCCAAGTTCAGCAAAAGACTTAAACCTACAAACCTACACATTCAAAAAGAGAATCCAAACAGGATAAACCCAAATAAACTCATGCCAAACATATCATTAATGAAGTCTGTGAATATGAAAGAAAAAAATGTTTTTGAAAGCTGCTAAAGAGAACACATTATCTATAGATGATAAAATTATTCAAATGGCTGAAAATTTCTTATTAGAAACCACGGAGGCCAGCAGAAAATGGCACAACATTTTTAAAATACTGAAGAAAAGAACTGCAAACACAAAATCTATGTCTAGCAAAAAAAAAAAATCCACCAGGATTGAAGGTGAAATAAAGACAATTTCAGATGAAGGAAAAAGAAGAAAATTTGTTGCCAGCAGATCTTCCCTAAAATAATGTAAAGGAAATTATTCACACAAAAGAATGATAACAAGAGGAAACCTGGAACATCAAGAATGAAGAAAGCGTAGTAGAATGGAAAATATGTGGGCAAATATGTTGGACTATACTTCTACTCCTGAGTTTTTAAAATTATTTTTTATGGTTGAACCAAAAATGAAAGCGTAGTCTCTGTCCTATGGTATTCAATGCATGCAAAGTAAATATCTAAGACAACTCTATTTTAAAGGAGGAGGGGGCAGTAAACAAACCTAAATGAAGATAAGATTTCTATATTTCATTGAAAGCGGTACAATGTTCACTTAAAGTGGTATACTGTTATACATTAGGTATGCATAATATATTGTATGCCTAGAATAACCCCTTAAAAACTACATAAAGGTTTATGCTTGAAAACACTATACACATAAAAATTTCGCTGTAAAAGTGTTCAAATATATCACAGGAATGTATGAAGAGGAAAACAGAGGAACAAAAAGCAGAATAAACAAGATGACACGAAAAATGGCAGTGTAGGCAAAGCCAAGGCTCCATCACACCCGCAAAGCACCTAATTGGCTGGCAAAAACTGTCAGAATCAACTTTCGCATCATTTTGGAATATAGTAAAAAAAAAATTGCTACAACCAGGGTAAAGGCTAATTTTTTTAAAAACTGCATCTCTGTAGCAAGAGTGCTGTGGTATTTTAAATTGCCGGCCTACCACCTCGCACACTCTAGATGGTGGTAGCAGTGAGGATGGCAACCTGCACTCCTAGCGCAAGTTCCCAGTGCCAGAGGAAGCCATGTAGACCTTATTCTCAAAGAATTGTAGTTGTGGGTCTCAACCTGTCTGGCAGCTCCCTCAAGGACTAGGACAAAGGTTTGCTTTTGTTTTGCCTGACTCACAGCATTCCGAGGGCTGGAGCGGATTTTCATGTGACTTTTTTTTTTTTTTTTTGAGATAGGGTCTTTCTCTGTCGCCCAGGCTAGAGTGCAGTGGCGTCATCATAGCTCACTGCAACCTCAAACTCCTGGGCTCAAGCAATCCTCCTGCCTCAGCCTCCTGAGTAGCTGAGACTATAGGTGGGCACCACCACACCCAGCTGATTTTTCCATGTTTTGTAAAGACGGGGTCTCGCTCTTGCTCAGGCTGGTTTTGAACTCCTGGCCTCAAGCAATCCTCCCACCTTAGCCTCCCAAAGGCCTAGGATTATAGGGGAGAGCCACCACCTGGCCTCATGTGACTTTTGATGAAATCAGTTAAAGCACAGTATCTGTAAACTGGGTCAAGGGACAACAGTGAATAGACAGATCAAAAAGCTAAGGAAGGTGGATATTGATAAAGGAGATACATATGGAAATAAGGGCTTTTAAAAGATACTGCATAGAATGTAGAATTGAGAAAGCCACAGGCATGCCCAAGGCTGGACACATGCTTAGGAAAGGCCTGAGAAGACCCTAATATTTCACCTCTGACTGGTTTTCAGTCTCCACATGAGCAGGAAGTGAACATTAAGGCAGAATTTTAAATAGTCTGGCTAAGCTTTAAAAGCGTGCCACAACAACAACAAAAAGCAAATCTGCAAAGATTAGAATAGTATTTTTTTCTTTTTCCACTTTTTGCTTTTTCGTTTTCCCTCTTTCTTTCTTTCTTTTTTTTTGACTTCAGTGGCAACATATGACAAAAAATGTAGATTTTACAAAAATAGTTTAGAAAGGTCACCAAACCAGCCAACAACAAAAACCCACAAGTAGCAACACCAAACCCTGGTTTTGGGAATCTGATTTCCAGAGTCATCACACTATAGTGTTCAAAATTTCTAGTTTTCAACAAAAAATTAAGAGGCATGCAGAAAAACGGGAAAATATAGTTCATTCATAGCAAATAATAAATTAATAACAAGAAACTGCTCATGAGGAATCCCAGGCATTGGACTTACTAGACAAAAGCTTTAAATCAAAATATGCTCAAAGATATAAAGGAAACAAAGAATAAAGGAAACCAGGACAATGATGTCTCAAAAAATAGGGAGTGTCAACAAAGAGATAAAAATTTTAGAAAGGAACCAAATGGAAATTTCGGAGCTGAAAAGTACAGTAAATGAAATGAAAAATTCACTACATGGGTTCAACAACAGATTTGAAATGGCAAAAGAAAAAGAATCGGTGACCTCAAAAATCGGTAAATTGAAAGTATCCAGTCTAAGGGAGCAGAATGAGAAAAGAATGAAGAAAAATGAACAGAGCCTAAAACCTATGTGACACCATCAAGCATACTAATATACACATAATGGAAGTTCTAGAGGGAAAGAAGAGAAAAGGACAGAAAGAATATTTGAAGAAATAGTGGCAAAAACTTTCTAAATTTGATGAAATACATGAATCCATACATCCAAGAAGTTCAACAAATTCTAATTGTGATAAATTCAAAGGACTCACATAAAATACATTGTAGTCATTGCTATAGTCTGAAAGTTTTCCCTCCAAATCTCATGTTGATATTTGATCTCCAATGTTGGGAGTGGGGCCTAATGGGAGGTGTTTGGGTCATAGGGGTGAATCTCTCATGAATAGATTAATGCCCTCCCTGGGAAAGGGGGGTGAGTGAGTGTTCACTCTATTAGTTCCCACAAGAGCTAGTTTTTTTGTTTTGTTTTTGTTTTTGTTTTTGTTGTTGTTGTTGTTTTACAGACAATGACTTCCTGGGTAGCATCAGAGCTAGTTTTTAAAAAAGAGCTAGGCACTTCCCCTCTTACTCTCTCTTCCTCTCTCTCCATGTGATCTCTGCACACGCCCACTCCCCTTCACCTTCCATCATGAGTGGAAACAGGCTGAAGCCCTCACCAGAAGCAGATGGCAATGCCATGATTCTTGTATAGCCTACAGAACCATGAACTAAATAAACCTTTTTTCTTTATAAATTACCCAGCCTGAGGTTTTCCTTTATAATAATGCTAAATGGACTAAGACAGTCAAATTGTTGAAAGACAAAACCAAAGAGGAAATATTGAAAGTAGCAAGAAAGAAGCCATTCATCACATATAAGGAATCCTCAATGATATTAATAGCTGATTTCTCTCGGAGACCAAGAAGGCCAAAAAGAAATAGGATGACATATTTAAAGTGTAGATCATATATCTGATATCATATATATCCAGAGTATATAAAGAACTCTTCCAACTGAACAACAAAGGCAAAAAATCCAATTTTAAAATGCTCAAAGGATCTAAATAGACATTTCTCCTAACAAGATAAACAAATGGCCGATAAGCACATAAAAAGATGCCCAAGAAAATTATTTATCCAGGAAATGCAATCAAATCCACAATGGGATGTGATTCATACCAATTCTATGTCCACCAAGAGGACTATAATAAGAATGACAGATAATAGCAAGTGTCAATGAGGAAGTAGAGAAACTGAAACCCTCATGCATTCCCAGTGGGTATATAAATGGGGTGGCCATGTTGGAAACAATCTGTAAATTTCTCAAAATACTAAATATTGAATCACCATATGACTCAGAAATACCACTCCCAGGAATATGCCCAAAAGAATTGAAAACAGGTACTAAAACTAATACTTGTACAGAAATGTTCGTAGCAGCACTATTCACAAGAAAGAGCCAAAAGTTGAAAATAATTCAAATCCATAAAATGATGAATGAATAAGCAAAATGTGGTACATCCATACAATGGGATATTACTAAGCTATAAAAAGGAATGAAGTGGTTAGCAAGATGGCAGAATAGGAGGTCTCAGGCTTCAGTTCCCCCACAGAAAGTCCAACTAACAACTATCCACAGATAAGAACAGCTTTGTGAAAATCCCAAAACTTTGGAATGAGACTGACACACCCTTGTTGACCACAGAAACAAACAAACAAACAAACTAAAGGACACAGGGAGTACTGTAGACGGGAAGGGCACGCCTCTAACCCTTGCTACGGTGAGGCAAAGAAATAAAATGTAACCATTAAAAAAACCCATATATTTTAAAAGTAAGAAAAATGGTCTCACTTTAACAGCATCCTCCCCCAAACCATGCTGGCACAACACCACACAGAGATGATTCCCCCAGGCCTATGGTTTCTACAGTGGAGAAAAGAGAGCCTAAGGTAGATATCCAACTTCCCCACCATTCTGTGATGCTTCCCAAGAGGGCCACTCTGTCTCACCTCATGGAGTACACTGGGGTAACAGCATGGACCAACTGCCTGGGGTTAGCTAGAAACAAAGAAAGGAGTCAGGGCTTACAGTGACCAGCACGCAGATCTTGGTGGTAGCTCTGTGTTCCTGCCAGTGGTGGTGTCCAATCAGAGATACCAGCCAACAGCATAGCCCACACACAAAGCAAACCTAGTCACTCCCAGAAGGATGGTTGGCAGTTCTATGTGGCTTGAATCCCTAGCTAGCCATCCTACCCAGCCTCAGAGCCCATCCCAAGGCTCCAACCAGGCAGGAAGACAACCACCAGAGTCCACTTCTGTAGAGTATAGCCACTGGCCCGATCCAATCCAGGAGTCTGAACAAAGACTTGGACCAGCCTCTAAGCTCCACACAGGGCACACATCCATCACCATGCCCATCTGAAGAGCATAGATGCTGGCCCTGTCTAACCCAGAAGTCTGAACAGAAACTTGGCTGAGCCTCTAAGTCCACCCTGAGGCTCAACCTAGGCAGGGAGGCACCGGCCACCTTGCACTACTGTGGTGCATAGCTGCTGGCCCAACCCAACCCAGGAGTTCAAACAGAGACTCAGCTCAGTCTCTAAGTTCACCCCATGGCTCTGCACAAGCAGGGGGAGACCCACCACTATATATTTTTTCAGATCATGGCTGCTGACTCTAACCCTGGAGTCTAAACGAAGACTGGGCCCAGCCTCAGAGCACAGCATAAGGTTCCCCAGGGTAGGAAGATATGCAGAGGCCATGCATTTCTGTGGAGCATAGCCTCTGGCCCTGCCTGACCCAGGAGTCCAAACATTAACTAGGCCCAGCATCAAAGCACAGGAAAAGGATCCACCCAGGCAGAGAGGCAAGCCTCAACCATGCATTTCTGCAGAACATAACCTCCGGTCCTACCCATCCTAAGCAGCCAAGCAGTGATCACACCCAACCTCGGAGCCCAGTCTGCAGTCCTGCCCAACTACAGAAAACAAATAGTAGTACTGCCTAGTCAAGGAATACAGACTGTGAGTCTGCCTGATTAGAGGCAACTGCAGTGCCCCGGCACGAGTTCTGCCTGATTTAGAGCCGAGCCAGTGGTCTTTTCATATAGTAGAGCCCAGCCAGCAGTATCTCCTAACCTCATAGTACAGGCAGTGACCCAGCCCAACTAGAGAACCAAACAGCAAACTCTACCTGCTCATGGATGTTATCAGTTGGCTCATCCATAATCCCAGGCTAGACTAAATAGGGAAGGTCTATACCTGCCAAAACACCTGTAAAGGCAGGAACAGGTGGCTATTTCCTAAAATGCACAGACACCAACACAAGGACACAAGTATTATGAAAAATTGGGAAGTTATGACACCACCAAAGGAAATTAATAAAGCTTTAATAATAAACCCTAAAGAAATAGGTATCTATGAAGTGACTGACAAAGAATTCTAAATAATCCTCTTAAAGATCAGTGAACTATAAGACAATATGGACAGAAAATTAAGTGAAATTTGGAAAACAATACACAAACAAAATAAGAAGTTTGACAAAGAAATAGAAACAATTTTATAAAAATCCACATAGAAATCCTAGAGATGAAGAATACAGTGATTGAACTGAAAAATTTAATAGAAATTTCAATAGCAGACTCAATCAAGCAAAAGAGAATTAGTGAGCTTGATGACAGGACATTTTAAATTATCCAGTCAGAGGAACAAAAAGAAAAGACATGAAAAAGAATGACAAAACTGACCAAGAAAATGTAAAAGAATTAAGAAAGCCTATGAGAATTATGGAACACCATCAACAGAGTTAACTTACACATAATAAGAGTTTCACAAAAAGAGAGAGAAAAAGGTCAAAAAGCCTACTTTAAAAAACAATGACTGAAAACTTCTCACATCTGGGGAGAGATGCTAACATACTAGTTCAGCCCTAGAGGCCTCCAGTAAAATTCAACCCAAAGAGGAGTTCAACAAGACACAACATAATTAAACTATTAAAAATCAAAGAACAAATTCCAAAAGCATCAAGATATATGAAATATATTATATACAAGGGAGTCATAATTTATCTTTCAGCAGATTTCTCATCAGAAACTCTGCAGGCCAGGAAAGAGTGGGATAATATATTCAAAGTACAGAAAGAAAAAAAACCCTGACAACCAAAAACACTGTATGTAGAAAATTGTCCATCAGAAATAAAGGAGAGATAAAGACATTCCCAGAAAAAACAAAAGCCAAGGGAATTCACACCATCATCCTGTCTTACAAGAAATGCAAAAGGGAGTTCTTCAAGCAGAAAGGACATTAATTGGTATCATAAAAACATATTAAAGTACAAAATTCAATATATAGGTAATACATAGTCATATTCAGAATACTTTAATGGTGCTATGTAAATCAAAAAAAGACTCAAATAAAATCAGAAATAAAAAAGGAGACATACAACTGATACCACAGAAATTAAAAGGAACATAAGAAACTACTATGAACAATTATACACCAACAAATTGGATAACCTAGAAGAAATGGATAAATTCCTAGACACATACAATTTACCAAGACTAAATCATGAAGAAATAGAAAATCTGAGCAGACCAACAATGAGTAAGGAGATTGAATTCATATTAAAATGTCTCTAATCAAAGAAAAGTCCAGAACCAGATGGCTTCACACCCGAATTCTGCCATACATTTAAAGAAGAACTAATACCAATTTTTATCAAACTTTCCCCAAAGATTGAAGAGAAAGGAGGACTTCCAAACTCATTTTATGAGTCCAGCATTACATTGATACCAATGCCAGAGAAGGACACTGTAAGAAAAGAAAATTACAGGCCGACATCACTGATTGAACTGAATTCAATGGCACATTTAAAAAGTCGTTCACCATGACCAAGTGGTATTTATCCCTCAGATGCAAGGATGTTTCAACATATGCAAATTTAGAAATGTGATACACCACATTAATAGAATAAAGGATAAAACCCATGTGATCATCTCAAAAAATGGAGAAAAAGTATTTGTCAAAATTTACATGCTTTTGTGATTTAAAAAACTCTCAAAAAAACTAGGTATAGAAGGAATGTACCTCAACACAATTTTCTATTCTTAGTAGAGATGGGGTCTCACTCTTGCTCAGACTGGTCTTGAACTCCTGAGCTGAAGCAATCCTCCCGCCTCGGCCTCCCAGAGTGCTAGGATTACAGGCATGAGCCACCACACCGGGCCAGTTCATACAATTTAAATTAACCACTTTAAAATGTACAATTCAATGGTATTTAGCACATTCACAGTATTGTGCAACCACACTTCTATGTAGTTCCAAAATATTTTTATTACCACAGAAAGAAACCCTGTACCCATTAAGCAGTCATTCCCCATTCCATCCTTCCACCACCCTACCTAGGTATCCGGTAAACATTAATCTATTTTCTGTCTCTATGAATTTGCCCATTCTGAGTATTTCATATAAATGAAATTATACAATATGTAACCTTTTATGTCTGGTTTCTTCCACTCAGCATAATGCTTTCAAGGTTCATCCACATTGCAGGATATATCACTACTTCATTTTTTTAATTTGAGTTTTTATTTTTAATTGACAAATAACTATATATATTTATGGGGTACGATGTAATGTTTTGACATATATATATTATGGAATGATTATATCAAGCTAATTAACATATCCCTCACCTCACATACATAATTTTTTCATGGTGAGAACATTTAAAATCTATTCTTTTAGCAATTGCGAAATATGTATATAATACATTATTAATAACTATGGTCATCATGCTATGCAATAGATCTAAAAAATTTATTCCTCTTGCCTAACTGAAAGTTTGTACCCTTGGTCAACATCTCCTTATTTCCCACTCCCTACTCCTAGCCTCTGGTAACCACCATTCTACTCTCTGCTTTAACTTTTTTAGATTCCACATATAAGTTACATCATGCAGTATTTGTCTTTCTGTGCCAGGCTTATTTCACTTAACATAATGTCCTCTAGGTTCATCCATGCTGTCACAAAAGACAGGATTTCCTTCTTTTTTAAGACTGAATAGTATTCTACCGTGTATACATACATTTTCTTTATCCATTCATCTGTTGATGGACACTTAGGCTGATTCCATATCTTGGCTATTGTGAATGGTGTTCCAACAAATGTGGGAATGCAGGCATCTCTTCAACATACTGATTTCAATTCTTTTGCATATATACCCAGAAATGGTATTGCTGGATCATATTGTAGTTGTATTTTTAGTTTTTTGAGGAATCTCCATACTGTTCTCCATAATGACTATACTAATTTACATTGCTACCAAACATGGACATATCCTTGCCGGCACTTGTTATTTTTCTTTACAACTTCACCAACACTTACTACCTTCTGATTTTTAATAATAGCCTTTCTAACAAGAAGGAGGTGACATCTCATTGTGATTTTAATTTGCATTTCCCTGGATGATTAATGACGTTGGGAATTTTTCATAAACCTTTTGAACATTTGTTCATGACTCTGTTGGCCTTTTTAAAAATGTCTATTCAAGTCCTTTGACCATTTTTAAATCAGGTTATTTGTTTTCTTGCCATTAAGTTGTTTGAGTTTCTTATATATTCTAGATATTAAACAAAATGGTTTGCAAATATATTTTCCCCTCTGTGGGCTGTCTCTTTACTCTGTTAATTGTTTCCTTTGCTGTGCAGAAGCTCTTTAGTTTGATGCAATACCATTTTATCTATTTTTACTTTTGTTTTCTGTGCTTTGGGGGTCATATCCAAAAAATCATTGCCCAGATCAACGTCGTAGAGATTTTCCCCTATGTTTTGTTCTAAGAGTTTTACAATTTCAGATCTTATGTTTAAGTCTTTGATCCATTTTAGTTGATTTTTATATATTGTATGAGATAAGTGTCCGATTTCATTTTTCTGTATGTGGATATCTAGTTTTCCCACCACTATTTATTACAGAGACTGCCCTTTCTCCATTGTATGTTCTTGGCATCTTTGTCAAATTGACTCTAAATATGTAGGTTTATTTCTGGGCTCTATATTCTGTTCCATTGGTTGATGTGTCTATTTTTATGCCAGTACCATGCTGTTGTGATTACTATAGCTGTGTAGTATATTTTGATATAAGGTAGCATGATGTCTCCTCCCACTTTGTTCTTTTTGATCAAGAGTGCTTTGACTATTCTGGGTCTTCTGTGGTTCCACATGAATGTTAGGATTTTTTTTCTATTTCTGTGAAAAATGTCATTGAAATTTTGATAGGGATTGCATTGAATCTGAAAATTGCTTTGAGTAGGACAGACATTTTAACATTGTTAATGCTTCTACTCCACAAATGGTGGACACCTTTCCATTTATTTGTATATTTAATTATTTCAACAATGTTTTATAGTTTTCAGCATATAGATCTTTCACTTCCAAAATTAAATTTATTCCTGAGTGTTTTAAATTTTTATACCTATTGTAAGTAGGTTTTTTTTCTTTATTTTTCAGATAGTTCCTTGTTAGTGTATAGAAATACTACTGATTTCTGTATGTTGACTTTGTATCCTGAAATTTTACTGAATTTGTTTATTAGTTTGAACAGTTTTTTGTAGAGTCTTCACGGTTTTCCATACATGTGACTCTATGGTCTACAAATAAGTTCAATTTAACATCATTCTTTCCAATTTGGATGGCTTTTTTTTCTCACCCAATTGCTCTGGCTAGGACTGGTGCAAGGAGGCATCCTTGTCTTGTTCCTTGTCTTAGAGAAAAAGTTTTCAGTTTGTCACCATTGAGGAGATGTTAGCTGTGAGTTTGTCATACATGACCTTTATTGTGCTAAGGTATGTTTCTTTTATCCCTAATTTGTTGAGAGGTTTTTTTTAATCATGAAAGGATGTTGAATTTTTTCAAATGCTTTTTCTGCATCTATTGAGATTATCATATGGTTTTTGTCCCTCATTCTTTCAATATGAAGTATCACTTTTATTGATTTTCATATGTTGAACTATCCTTGCAACCCAGGGATAAATCCCACTTAGTCATGGTGTATGATCCTTTAATTTGCTGTTGGATTCAATTTGCTGGTATTTTGTTGAGGGTTTTTGCACTTATGTTCATTAAAGATATTGCCATGTGATTTTCCTTTCTTGTGGTGTTTTTTTCTGGCTTTGGTATCAGGGCAAGGCTGGCCTTATAAAACGAGTTTGAAAGTGCTCCCTGCTCTTCAATTTTTTGGAAGAGTTAAAAAAAACTGTCCTTCAAAAATGGAGAGATAAATACTTTCCCAAACAAAAGCTGAGATAGTTCATTACCACTCAACCTCCTTTTCTATGTGTTTGAGACTAATCTATGCCATAGAATCATTTAAATTTCCTGGTTATTTACATATTTTGTGCACATACAGTCATGTGTCACTTAACAACAGGGATACACTCTGAGAAATGTGTCATTAGGTGATTTCACCATTGTAGGAACATCATAGAGTGTATTTGCACTAACCTAAATGGTATAGCCTACTTCACGATTAGGCTATGTGGTATTTCTTCTAGGCTGCAAAGTACAGTGTTTTACTATACTGAACACTGTAGGCAATTGTAACACAACGGTAAGCACTTGCATATGTAAAGATATCTAAACATAGAAAAGGTGCAGTATAAGGTATAAGTATATAAACATAGAAAAGATACAAGGTATAAGTATATAAACATAGAAAAGGTGCAGTATAAGGTATAAGTATATAAACATAGAAAAGGTACAGTATAAGGTATAAGTATATCAACATAGAAAAGGTGCAGTATAAGGTACAGTATATAGTATGAGAGATTTTGAAATGGTACACCTGTATGGGGCACTTACAATGAATGGAGCTTACAGGACTGGAATTTTCTCTGGGTGAATCAGTGAGTGAATGCGAAGTCCTAGGATTTTGCTGTACACTACTGTCGACTTTATAAACTCTGTACATGTAAGCTACACTAAATTTATAAAAAGTTGTTTTCTTTCTTCAACATAAATTAACATTAGGTTACTATAACCTTTTTACTTTATAAACTTTTAATTTTTTAACTTTTTAACTCTTTTATATTAACACTTAGCTTAAAACACATTCTACAGTTGTACAAAAAAATATTTTCTTTCTTTATATCCTGATTCTATAAGCTTTTTTGTATTTTTAAATTTAAATTTTTTTTTTTTTTTACTTTTTAAACTTTTTGTTAAAATCTAAGACACAAACACACATTACTCTAGGCCTACACAGGGTCAGGATCATCAATGTCACTGCCTTCCACTTCCGCATTTTGTCCCACTGGAAGATCTTCAGGGGCAATAACATGCATGAAACTGTCATCTGTGATGACAATGCCTTCTTCTGGAATACATTTTGAAGGACTTGCCTGGGGCTGTTTTACATTCAACTTTATTTTATAAGTAGAAGGTGTATACTCTAAAATAACTTATATGGTATAGTAAACACATAAACCAGTAACATAGTAATTTAGCATCATTATCAACTATTATGTACTGTACATAATTGTATGCACTGTACTTTTATACAACTGGCAACATAGTAGATTTTTTTACACCAGCATCACCACAAACACTTGAATAATCTGTTGTGCTATGTCACAATGGCTCCAAGGACACTAGGCAATAGGAATTTTTTAGTTCCATTGTAATCTTATGGGACCACCGTTGTATATGCAGTCCATTATTAACTGAAGCATTGTTATGCAGTGCATGACTGTAGTCTAGCTGTCCCCTCTAAAGGACATAGTCTAGTTACAATGTATTCATTTCTTTAGTAGATTTGCATAGTGCCCTTTTTCTCTAGGGCATTTTCTTAGTCTGTTTTCTGTTACTATAACAGAATATCTGAGCCTGAGTAACTTAAAAAGGAAGAGGTTCATTTAGCTTATGGTTCTTCAGGCTAGGAAGTTCAAGGGGAAGCAGGTGTGTAAAAGGGAGAGGGGACAAAAGAAGCTTACCTGCTTTATAACAACCCACTCTCATGAGAACTAACCCAGTCCCCCAAGAGCTAATCCAGTCCTGTGAGAATGAGAACTCACTACTGTGAGAATGGCACCAATCAACCCATAAAACCAGAGTTCCCATGACCCAAATGCCTCCCATTAGGTCCCACCTCTTAAAGGTCCCACCTGCCAACATTGCTGCACTGGGACCAAGCCTTGACATGAGTTTTGGTGAAGACAATCCACATTCAAACCATAGCAGGTATCCTTACTTTCTAAGGAAGTAATAAAAAATAAAGTGTAATACATTTTTCTACCAAACTTTCTGTTTTGGCTCATTCTGTTTCACATTTTATTTCAAATGACCAAGAAAAGGGATGTTTGGGTCATTTACTAAGTCAAACTTCCCTGACTCAAGCTTTCTCATTACAGCAGTTACAGTCTATGAATTCCTAAGCACTGGCCTATAAAAATCTATAAAAGTAGAAAGCTTTATTATTCATTCTGGACTCTTCTAAAAACTCTACCAAACCTTACATTTTATTCTCAGCTGCCACTCCTGAATTAAGATCAAATTTTTTTCTATTTGTTTATTTCAGGATATTATGGGGGTACAAACATTTTGGTTACATGTTATGACTTTGCCACACCCAAACCGTGATTTGAGACGTGCCCTTTCCCCCCTACAACGCTCACCGCATCCATTAGTTATGAGTTTGCCCACCCCCAACCCCCCGATCCCTGAAGAATTTACTAAAATTTTGAGTTTACTTTTTTCCCAAAAATGACACTTGTTTTAAGAAGCACTTAGGAACATTTTACAGTTTTCTTTTATAATTCATCGGACTTCTCTCAGTCTTCTGTATACCAGGAAGTCCAGGCCAACATTTTGCTCAGTAATTTTACTGAGGAGTTGAAGTAGAGGTTAGAGATCTCTGAGTAATCTGGTTACAAAACAGTAACTTGCAAACTAAACAGCTGAAAAAGAAACAAGTAAAATTTTCCAAGCCAACCTGTGTTTTACTCCAATTTATTCTATTTACCTCCAAATGTGGTTTGATGAGGAAATTGGAAGCAGATAGGAGGTGTATATACCTTATACAATCTCTCAAAGCAGGAAAGATCAAAAGCGGTTTTACATCATCATAGAATCTTCCGGTCTGGAATAATTAAAGATCCTTAGAAATCATCTACTCAAATTACTCATCTGTGATATAATCTCCTTTAAAATACTCTCACAAAATCTTTGTCTAGTCTCTGCTTAGACATCTGCAATGACAGTTAATGAAGCCAATTCAATGTTTCTCACATCAATCTAAAATCTATGGCTTCCACCCATTAATTCCAGCTCTCTTCCATGAAGCCATTCAGAAAAAGACTAATGCCTCTTCCACAAATATTTGAAGACAGCTCTCATATCCTCCACATTATGGCATCCCTATGCTTGATACCCCTAATTTCTTCAACTGTGTTGCTTATGACAGTGGTAGTGCTTAATAAATATTTGTGGAATGAATGAATAAGCAGTTACTCTTCTTTGAATATATTCCAATTTGTCTACATCATTTTTAAAACTAATATTTACGGAGTACTTACCATGTGTTACTTCATTTAATATTGACGAAAACCCTGTTATTATCTCTGTTTGACAGGTGAAGAAACAGATATAGAGAGGTTAAGTCACTTGCCCATAGACTTAGAAATAATGAAACTGGAAATTGAAGTAGGGTAGTGTGACAATAAAGTTCATATTACCCTGTTCTGCATTCTTAAAAGTGTGGCTTGGAAATGAACACCAATACCTAGGATGTGGAACAGAGTAAAGCAGGACTATCGTCTTCTTTTTAGATATTGCATTTCCACTAATGTAGCCTAACATCAAATTAATGTTTAGGGGGACAATTAGCATTATTGGCACATATTCAGTTTACTCTTTTAAAGTGACAACATTCTCAAACTATACTCATGCAGTTAGCTTTTTGAACTCAGGTATACAACCTTGCATTTTGCCCCTGTGAAATCATCTTCCTTGATTCAGTCTAACTTTTCAATCTCTTTGAGTTCTAATCTTACTATCCAATATAGTTATCATTCTTCCATGTTTGTGTTGACTACAATACAAATAATCCAATCATAGTTTAGATATCTCCTCGAGAAGACTAATGAGTGGGAGAAGGCTTCAGGAAGACCCCTGTGGCAAACCACTAAAAACTTCCTTCAAGAGTACCATCATTTCACTTATTGGCACCCTTTGAGCACATTCAACCAGTTGCCAGTTCATCAAATTAGTTAAACAGTCAGCCCATTCATAGCAGCATTATTCACAATAGCTGAAAAGTGAAAGTAACCCAAGTGTCCATCAACAGATGAATGGATAAGTAAAATGTGGTATATGGATTAAACAGAATATTATTAAGCCTTTAAAAAGGAATGAAATTCTGACACATCCATTTACATGGATAAACCTTGAAAACATGCCAAGTGAAGTAAACCAATCACAAAAGGATGAATATTGTATGATTCCACTTATATGACATACCTAGATTAGTCAAATTCATGGAGACTGTAGAATAGAGGTTACTAGGGGCTAGGGATAGGAAGAAATAATGAGTTATTTATTGTTTAATGGGTACAGATTTTCTGTTTGGGATGATGAAAAAGTTCTAGAAATAGATAGTAGTGAGGGTTTCACAACATCATGAATGTACTTAATGCCACCGAATTGTACATGTTAGAATGGTGAATATTATGTTATGCATATTTTACCACTATTCTTTTTTTTTTTTTTTTTGAGACAGAGTCTCACTCTCGCCTGGGGCAAGTGCCGTGGTGTCAGCCTAGCTCACAGCAACCTCAAACTCCTGGGCTCAAGCAATCCTACTGTCTCAGCCTCCCGAGTAGCTGGGACTACAGGCATGCACCACCATGCCCCGCTAACTTTTTCTATATATTTTTAGCTGTCCAATTAATTTCTTTCTATTTTTGGTAGAGACGGGGTCTCGCTCTTGCTCAGGCTGGTCTCGAACTCCTGAGCTCAGAACGATCTGCCCGCCTCGGCCTCCCAGAGTGCTAGGATTACAGGTGTGAGCCACCGCGCCCAGCCTATTTTATCACTATTTTTAAAAACAGTCGACCTAATGCATTAATTAAAGAAAAAAAAACAGTTGACCCATATTTCTGCACTTGTCGAATGCCTTACTGAAGTCCAGAGGCACTATGCATACATTTTATGATCAACTGCTAATGGTTTGATAATCTAATCCAACCTGCCTAAATTACCCTATCAGAGAAAGAAATGAAGTTAGTTTGGGATATATATGTGTGTGTGTGTGTGTGTGTGTGTGTGTGTTTGTGTATAGAGAGGGAGAGTCCAGTTGGTCCCTTCTTCATCCGAGTACTTAAAAACATTTTATGGCTGGGTGCAGGGGCTCACACCTATAACACCAGCACTCTGGGAGGCCGAGGCAAGGCTGGAGGTTTGCTTGAGGTCAAGAGTTCAAGACCAGCCTGAGCAAGAGTGAGACCCTGTCTCTGCAAAATATAGAAAAAATAGCCAGGCGTGGTGGCACACGCTGGTAGTCCCAGCTATTTGGGAGGCCGAGGCAGGAGGATCGCTTGAGCCCAGGAGTTTGAGGCTGCAGTGAGCTATGATGACACCACTGCACTCTAGCCAGGGTGACAGAGTGAGACTCTGTCTCAAAAAAAAGAAAGTATAAACATTTTATTAATGCTTGTAAGAATCTTACTTTGTATCAACATGAAGATTTAAAAAAAAAAAATCTACCTTATTCTCTTTAGGGAAAAAAACCTCTACAGTATATTAAGTATGAACCACATACCATTCATTATTCAAATCCTTACTTTGCACATTAGGTATATCCTCATTTTACGCATGGGAAAAAGTGAAGCTCAGAGAATTATTTATGTGACTTGACCAAAGCCACACACAATAGTGTCAGAGCCAGGATTCATCACAATGTTGTCTATTTCTAATATCTTTTTTTATTCCTCCAAGCTCCTTTGCCTACTTCCACTTCTGCAGGACATCTCTTTTCTCCATAGTTTCTCAATCAGAGACAAAAGAAGCACAATAAGAGTTGAAGAGTTATTCCTTCTCTGTGTCATCCATCAAATTGCATCATCATCCCAAAGCACCATGTATACATCTTTCTTAATCTTCTTCCTCCTGCTGCTCTAAATATAAATTCCCCAAGAGTCTTTATCAGTTTTCAGAATTTGTTGCAAGTCTCAGATCATTTAGAGCTCTTTCTTGTCGCTGTTCATAATTAGCTATGCCACCCTCTATGTATTTGTCCTTGCTTGTATGTCCTTGCCTTCTTGTTTGCATTCACTCATTCATTCAGTCAGCAAACGTTAATTGAGTACCATATGGGTTAGGTAATGAGGGTATGGTGGTTGGCATGATGAACTTGGTTCCCGTCCTCATGAAGTTTATAGTCTAGTGAGAAAGACAGTTGAGAAGACATTTACATTACAATGTGAAAAGTGCTATGGTAAAGGTAAAGTGCTGTGTTCTGTGAAAGCTCAGAGGAGAGAAACCTAACTTTAACTCCATTAAGGATGCATGGCGGGGGCTGGGCGCGGTGGCTCTCGCCTGTAATCCTAGCACTCTGGGAGGC